>JBDJHY010196706.1:0-21345 GCA_039654485.1 Withania somnifera | reverse complement strand
GGGAAACTATTGAAAAGCTCTAGAGCACAAGATATCGCTTATTTATCATAAATGACCTTAAGGGTCATTACAGAAACATGGATCTCCCATGCACTTTTCCAACATATATATATATATATATATATATATATATGGAAGACCGGATGCACTGCTACTAATCTACTAGAAGGCCTAACATATAAGCATATTTCAAACCCTTCAATAAATATGATACGACCCGATATAATTCGAACTGATCTTTCCTTTGTTAGAAGACCTCATGAATTCTTTTATTATAGATTCTATCGGAATACCCAATAATCAATATCAAACTACAAATCCCTCCTCTCATATCGATATGCGACTTTGTTATCTCTAGATTTCCTCAATCTCTCTTAAATAATCTAAACACTGTGAGTTGCATCATGAGCTAACTCTTTCCCTATCTTGGCTACCTTGCTAACCTCTAACCATCCAATAGGAGATCTACGTCTCCTACTATTAAAGTTTCCAAACAGGTCAATCTAAGAGAGTGATAGATTTTTTTTGTACACAAACTCTATCAAAGGCAAGTGGTTAACCAAACTATCTTAGAAGTTGTTTGCGCATGATATTAATATATCCTCTAAGGTATGAATAGTTTTGTCTTCCTGACTATCTGTCTGTAGGTAAAACATTGGGTTGAGGTGAACCTAGATACCAAGAACCTTCTAGAATGATCTAAAAATATGATCTAAAATACATACCTTAGTGTGAAACAACAGTTAAAGGCACCCTATTTATCTTGAAAATATTCTTAAGATAGATCCTCCCATAATCCTTCATTGAATAACTGGTATAAACTCGCACAATGATAGTTGATTTAGTCATTTGGTCTACTATCACCCATATCTAATCATGCCTGCTCTAGGTGTGAGGTAAACTAGTGACGAAGTCCATAATTATAACTTACCATTTCCAGGCTGGAATCCCTAAGTTCTACAATTCACGTGCTGAAATCTGATGCTCAACTTCACTTACTGGTAGTTGGGTAGTTAGACAAAATCTCGTTTATGTTCCTCTTCATTATATTCCACCAATATACTTCACTTAGCTCCCTATATCTTAGTATCACTAGGGTATATGGAATACCTATAACTATGAGCCTCAGACAATAAATTCTATCTTGAACCCATCTACATCTCGTAAAAACAAATGGCCTTCATAACAAAGCCCACATCTCCCCCTTGGAAGAAAACTTGTACCTTCTAATTATGAACCACACACTTCAACTAAAACAAGACTGTATCAGTATCTTGCTTCTGCTTCATTTCTACCACTAAAGATGATTCATAAGCATTATAAACCAATATACCCTATCATCGACACCAAAAAAACCTAAATCCTAAATGTTTAAGCCTGTGCACCTCTCTGGCTAACTTCCTCTTACCCTCATCAACATGGGTCACGCTTACTATGGACAAATTGTTAAGGCCTTTAACGACTACACTAGCCTTGTGAGAATAATACATCTCACTCTTGTCGTAGTATTCCAAAAACTCCAACTATCTCATCGGACGAAGATTTATAACTTTCTAATTAAACTCATACTGCAAACTACATGTATTCCATAAAGGTAATGCTTTCAAATTTTCAAGCAAATACAAAAGATTCCTACTCAAGATCATAAGTAGGATAATCCATCTTATAAACCATAAGTTATTCGGAGGCCTATCCTATTGATAATGCTCAAACAAGGCTTCCCAAAAAAGTATAATAAATTATTGTTCAAATATAGAACCCAACTAGGTTGGGGTCAATCCCATAAGGAATATGGTATTGCGTGTACGCCCAGTAGCAGTAGCTAATAGTTAGTGTTTTTTTTTTCTAGCAATGAACGGAAAGTAAAAAGGGGGATTATGGGCATAACAATGTTTGCATTTGATTTTTGTGATTTTAGAATCATTCAAGTGCGTTATGAACTAGGTTCATGTTCACCATGGTTAAAAAAACCTTTAGATTGTAATCTAATATGGTTGTGAAATCTTTTCTAAACGTAGAGTTAAGTATAAGTCCTATACTATTTACCTAAGTGTTTCTCAACCTTTAATCCTAGAAAAATATCTTTTACACCAGCTTAGGACTGTGAAGGTGTGTGTTGTTTTTACAGTGGTAAATCAAGATGATTACTCTCGCTACAGTAGAAACCATTAGGTGAGGGTTAATTCCACGAATCTATTAACATGATCTCAACTACCAGTTTTAACCATAGGGTTAGTTCTAGTTAAACCTAGGCATGTTCTAGTGTTTGCAACCACTAAAAATTATTTATGACATAAAGATTATGTCAGTACGTTGGAATAGATGCAACAACCATATATAAATTACAATCCTAACGCAGTTTAACCCATGGTTACCACAACCCTAGGATTGGGGTTTTATCCCTTAATCAATATCAAGATACATTTATTAAACTGTAAACTAGTGAATAACATACCACAGAGTTAAACTTCCAATTAATTGTAGAATGATGATCAAGGAATTACATACTTGTTCTCTTGAAATAATATGGGTATCAAAACCCTAAAATAACAATTCTTAAGTCTCTCTTCAAAATTCTCTGAAAACTCCTTCTATTAAAGTCTCTCAAAAACTACATTAGTTTTGCTATTTATAGAGTATGGGTGTAAGTGCAATATCTGAAACTTAGACTAGGCTTCCTTTTAGTTTGGGAAAAACTTTAGACGTAATTCTTGGTGACAAATGGATGGTCTGGTCTTCCTTCTGTCACCTCTTTCATACAGTGGGCTTAGCATGAGGCAAATCTTTGGTTGAACTATCTCCAATCTGACGGAACGTTTATTTGAGTCACCTGAGTACTGTTCTTTATCCAGTGATGCATCCGTTAGACGAAGGGATCAGGTGAATCTTCTATTACCAGATGGTTCATGTAGTCCATCACCTGTCTTGGTCCTTTTATCCAGTATTATTCTAGTTGGGCGGTTGGTTTAGATAAGTCGTCTAGTGATAGGAAAAACGTCTCTTAATCATGTAAAACCTACAATTTTCTGTACAATTGCTCTAGATTTCCTCATATTGACTTAGCCTGCAAATACTCAGTAAACATATTAAAATGTATTGTTGATACTCAACAAAATGCACTATTTTCGAGCATGTAAGTGCAATATTTGACATAAAATACTGTCATATCAACACCCTTAACCTAAAACATTATCTTGTACTCGAGCAATAATAAATACAATACACACCAAACACTTAAAACACCCATAGTACATAACTCACTTAGCATTATCACTCATCGAGCATCATATTATATCGGCTAATTGCATCTATTCACACACAACAATTTTTTTGGAGTGAAACATTGAAAGACCTTTCACAAGGCTTATATCCCCTAGACTACAACATTAACTTATTCACAATTGATCAAAGTATCAATTTTATCTCACAATAAAGAAGTCCCACACACAATGAGATTTATTTACATTGGGACTGGGAAAGTATCCTCTCACACTCTGAAAGAAATCTAATTATATACACAATAGCCATATGCTTGCCCTTGTCAATTATAACATAGTGTTTAGTAAGATGACCTAAATCACGTCAGGACTTTGTTCGACTTATAATATGGGTTTGAGTGCTGGTAAGGCTTGATTTGGGAACCTAGTGACTGAATCTGTTTATTTTGTTACCCTACTTTTCCTCCTCCGTCATTTTTGTTTTACAATCTTTTATTCCTTAACACCTGTACTCGAGTCCTTTTATTGTAAATCTTGAAATCCTCTCTTTTCTCTCTTTTGATTAATTTTCTTTTTTTCAGAGACAAATCCATGCTAGCCACCCTCCACCTAAATTAATTAGGTTGAAGACACATTACTTACTACTGTAAAAGGGCCAAGACAGACTGATTAGTACGTATTATTTCATGGTGTATTCTACCCAGATACCCTAGACTAAGGTTATGATACCTAAATCTAGGTTCACAATATCCAATCGGGAATTAGGGCCACAACAACAACCTCTCATTTTCATTCTTTTATTTTCAGGGGTAATTCAATAGTTGGTTTCAGTAAGGTATTAAAGATTCAACTTAGAAACTCAACAATTGTTTGGTGACTCTTTTAAGGCTTTAGTAACTTATCGAAGAAGGCCTAGGATCATTTTCATATCACCCTAATTTCTACTTAGTTACAGTTTGAATCGGGCAAAGAATATACGAAATCACTCTCCTACACTTGCAAGCGTATATGCATTTCAATTCAAACTTGTTGAGTATTTGGTTCAAGGTAATACAAACAAAATCAATAACACCCTAACAGTGCAACAGTTTAGAATAAAATACAATCAACACTTGATTGAAGCTAATAAAATATCTATGCTGAAATTTGCTTATATACATTGGTATCAATGTTTAATAGAGTACATCAAAATAAATAAATAAAAATGGTATCAATGTTTAATACAGTACATCAAAATAAATAAATAAAAACACATCAAAATAAATGAAAAAAAAATACATCAAAATAAACCTAACATGCTATTTATCCTAGATAGCATGCCCGAGGGAAAAATTCTAGAAACAGAACCCCCAGATGCAACAAAACAAACAAAATACAAGGTACACCACCTCCACACAGACACGGTCATCGTCTCCAATGCACAACAGATAAAGTGCAATAAAACAGAAAGAGAAAGTGTACCTTGATGTTACCAAGAGTTGGGTTGCCTTCTGATAATGCTTGATTTAACATCATGGCATGACTAAGTTCACATGCTTGCTACAACTTCCTCAAGTAGAATGCTCTCCAAAAAGTGCACTGTTATGATAGACTCGTGGAATTTCTTGAGGTGCTACCCATTTACTTTAAACCTTATACTCTTTTCACTTTCCACTTTTACTAATCCTAATGGAAAAATAGTTGTGACCAGGTACGGTGCGGACCATTTTGACTTTAGCTTCCCTGAGAATAGCTGCAATTGTAAATTGAATAGTAACACAAAATCTCCTGGGTGGAATTTCCGCTGCTCAATCCTTTGATCATGATACTTCTTCATTCTCTCCTTGTATATTGATGGCCTTGCATAAGACTTGGTATGAAACTCATCCAATTCATTGATTTGGCCAAGTCGTAGCTTAGCTTATGCATCCAAATTTAGATTCAAACTTTTCATGGCCCATGTTGCCTTATGTTCGAGTTTTATAGGAAATTGAAAGGACTTCCTGTATACCAATTAAAAATGAGACATACCTACTGGTTCTTTGAATGCAGTTCTATAAGCCCACAAGGCATCATCCAACTTACGTGACCAATTAGTTTTGATGGCATTCACAGTTTTAGCAAGGATTGGCTTGACTTCTCAATTGGACACCTCCACCTCTTACCACTAGTTTAAGGATGATAAGGTGTTTCCATCTTACTGCGTCACCTTATACATAACTAAAACTTCTTTGAAATCCTTATTACAGAAATACTAGCCTTTTTCAGTGATGATCACTCTTGGGGTCCCAAATTTAGTGAAGATGTTTTTCTAAGAAAATCCACGACCCTCTTTCCTTTGTTTTCATAGAGGGAGACAACGTCAACCTATGTTGACAAATAATAAATAGGCACCAGGATGTACTTTTGATCGAAAGAACTAACAAAGGACCCTATAAAGTCGATTCTCCATATGTTAAAGAGCTCAAAGTCAACAGAAGTTTATGTTTGTATGAAACATCTCCTTGTATATGGCATTTTCAAAATGGCTTTACGAATTCATATACATCATGATGCAATGCAGGCCAAATATAACCACATTGTAGGATTTTTTATGTAGTCCGAGCACTCCTATGATTCCCTCCAACTGGTGATGAATGAACTAATTCAAGAATATCTTCCATTTCCACTTCTGGGATACATCATCATATCATACTATTTGCACATAGCTATATAAGAAAAGCTCATCCCAAAATTAGCATTTGGCATCATGGAGGAATTTACGTCTAGCATGCCAGTTCAGGCCCTCTGGTATAATGTAACTGACTACGTAATTTTCATAGTATGCATACCATTAAGCCTTATCTTCAATATCCAAGACCCTTTCATCAGGGAAAGTATCTTCAACTTATGCATCTATCTTTCCTCGCCCATCTGCTTCCAGTCTCGAAAGGTGATCAACCACTTGGTTCTCACACCCCTTTCAGTCTATCACCTCAAAGTCAAATTCCTATAGAAGTAGTATCCAAAGGATTAACTAAGGTTTAGCATCTCTTATTGTCCATAAGATATCTCAGGGCTTCATGATCATTATGCACAACCACTTTGGGGCCTAGAAGGTAAGATCTGGATTTTTCGAATGCATAAACCACAGCCAACAACTCTTACATAGTAACAATGCAGTTCTTTTGATCCTTATTTAGAACTTTGATGGTGTAATAGATTGGATTAAAATCTTCTCCATTTCTTTCCCAAGTACAGCTCCCAGTGCCACAGCTCTAGCATCACATATCAACTCAAAAAGCTTTACACAATTCGGTCCAACCATGACCGGTGTAGCGATCATTCATCATTTGAGACCTTCAATGGCTTCCAAACATTCTTCATCAAACACAAAAATTACCTCTTTCTCAAGGATTTTGAATAGAGGGTATGCAATTTTGAGAAGTTTTTGATAAACCTCTGATAAAAACCTGCGTGACCCAGGAAGCTTCTTACCCCCTATACAAATTCGTGGTGGTAGATTTTCAATCACCTCTACTTTTGATTTATCCACCTCAATACCTTTTACTGAAACCTTGTTCCATAGGATGATGCCCTCTCTAACAATAAAATGGCACTTCTCCTAATTAAGGACAAGGTTTACTTTAATGCATATTTGTGGGGCCTTGCCTAAATTTGTTAGGCAATCCTCAAAGGTGGCACCTACTACATAGAAGCCATCCATGAATACCTCTAGAGAATCCTCTACCATGTATGAGAAAAAAGACATCTTGCCCCTTTGGAAAGTATCAGGGGCATTGCACATTCAAAGGGTATACATTTAAAGGTAAGTGTGCCATAGGGACATGTGAACGTTGTCTTTTCATAATCTTCAAGAGCTATAGCAATCTGGTTATATTTGAAATACTTTTCTAAGAATCAATACCAGCCCCGACCATTCATGCGATCCAACATCTAATCCATAAATGGCATAGGAAAGTGGTCTTTTAGAGTAGCAGTGTTCAGCTTCCGATAATCGATACAGATCCTCCACCCGGTCAACGATCGTTGTGGGATTAGCTCATTTATTTCATTCACCACCACTGTCATGCCTCCTTTCTTTGGTACATACTGAACTAGACTCATCCATTTGCTGTTTGCGATTGGGTAAACAAACCCAACATTTCACTATATAATAATATCCTATTTTGCAACCTATTGAATATGTGGGTTAAGTCTCCTCTGGTGCTTTCAGTGGGGTACACTATCCACCTATAAATCTATACGGTGCAAGAAAATTCCTAGTGGAATACTGATGATATCAGCAATCGTCCAACCAATTGCCTTTCTAAACTTCTTCAAAATATGGACCAAGGTTGTGACCTACTTCTCTACCAACTGTACCGAGATAATGACTATCAAGTTATTGTTAATTCACAAAAAGTCATACCGTAAATTTATTAGGAGTGCTTTGAGCTCAAAAGCTAGAGGTTCTTTAATTGATTGATTTGCTGGTGGCGTCTGCCTATTATATAGGTCTAGGTTGAATTTTCTTGTCTCTTATGAGTACGAACCTACCCAAGTTAAGGTATTCACAGTTTCTTCATAACCTTCCATACCATCACCATCGTAGTTTATCACAACTGCGGCCAATGGATCAATAAACAATTTATCATCAACCTGGGGAAACCACATTCATATCCCGAGGTTGCTTCATGGATTTGCATATGTTGAATGTTACCTCTTCAGTGTTTAATCAAAATTTCATATCGCCTCTCTCAACATACCCTAAAATATTCTAGTTGCTAAATATGGTCTACCCAAAATGATGGGAACCTCGAAGTCAACATCAGAATGAATGATAACAAAGTCGACCGAAGAGATAAAGATTTTTCACCTTAACCAAAACATCAAAAAAAATCCTGCTGGTCTCTCAACTGATCGGTCCGGCATTAGCAGCCATACAGTCATATGTTTGGGGGCTCCCAATCCTAAATGACTGTAGATTGCCAAAGGCATCAAACTGATACTGGCTTCTAAGTCGCATAGTGCTTGAGAAAAATAGAAGGTTCCAATGGATCAAGGAATAGTGAATGCTCCCGAGTCTTCCTTCTTTTGTACCAAAGATCGAGGTGATACCCATAATGACGAATGTTATCATCAGGACCAAAAATGATGGTTCTTTAATTAGTTACCAACTCCTTCATGAATTTAGTATAATCGGACATCTGCTTAAGTGCTTCCACTAATGGGACATTCACCTATAGTTGTTTCATCATGGACATAAACTTTCGAAAGCATCCATTCTCATTTCTAGAGGTATAGTTTGAGGCATTTCAGTTGCCATTTCTGGCTTTATCTAACCCACATCAAGCACATTACTTTTTTCACTCTGGGATCTATTTACTTGCACTTCACAAAAATATTCTTGTGTGGTTGACTATTTGGTTTTCCTAGTTGGTTCTCTAGATTGCTATATATCAACTAAAAACTTTCCACAGTGTGTGGTGATAGCCATACAATGGTTTAGTCCCTTGGAACTTGAGGCCTGAATACTCCTATTCTGATGGTTCAAGGAGGCAGACATCCGTCCCATCTGAAACTCTAGCTATTTTATCGACACTGAATATGATTAAACCACTTGATTAATATTTAGAATCTTCCTATTTTTTGCTTCCAAGATTTCACTAGAAGATTGTACTTTCTGAAGTACCGTGTCCAATATTTCTTCCACCCTTGATTTGCCAATTATTTACCCTCCCTGCCCTGATTGCCAGTAACCACCACTCTTCTTCTACTCATAGGTGCCTTTATTCCACCAATTACTATGCTCTTTGTTATGATAATCATTTCTCCCTTGGAAATGATTTTTATTTGGGTTCTGACCTTCGATTCCCTGATGGAACCCCCACCTCGATTCTGCACGTATCTACCCTCTTGTTCAAAGTTTGAATTGATACTATCATACTCACCTTCAACATGAAATGCAGTAACCTTCACTTTTCCATAGCTTACACCTAGCAATGGTTTGGAAATCAAATCAATTTGTGTTCTCAAGTGGACCATGCCTCGGTCTCGTTCATCCTCTCTTTGGAGTTATTCCACTAACATAATAGTTTAGACTCTCTGTCGTGCCATCCTCTCATATATTTCATTACCATGTCCAATTCTTGAGACAATTGTGCATAAGCACGCGACATGTAGGACCCTTCATTGATTCTGTCCATAAAAAAATTTGAAGCAGCATTTAGCACACGATAAAATGTCTCCTTCAAAAGTTATCACCCAAACCATGTGTGGAACATTACTTGAACTTCTTGTTAAAATGTAGCCACACTTCATGCACTACTTCATCAGGCTTCTTCTTGAAGTTTGTTATTTCATCCCTTAGTACTAGCATTTTGGAAGAGGGAAGAACCTTTCTAAGAAAGCCTCTTTAATCAGCCCTAATTTGCTATGGAGTTGGATGGTAGATCATTGAGAAACACAATAGCTTCTCCACTCAGTGATAGTGGGAAAAGACTTAATTTGATAGTGTTATGGCTCACTATAGGAAACTTGTAACATTTTCAAATGGATGTGAAATTCTTAAGGTGCAAGTTTAGGTCCTCACCAGCAACTCCTCTGAACAGACGTTTCATAGTCAATAGTTGAATCATTATGCTTGTGATGAATTTGTTTCCTGGTACTAGCGAGGTAGAGTAATTATCCCCATCCCCCTCAATTTTTGTATCATCTGCATCCATATAAACCTCATGATGTCTCACAGGTTAAGGTCTGTGGGGTGCATCTGGATGATTTGCTCGTTGTGCATATGTTGAGTGTTGTTTAGGGTCAGGTAGAGCGGCATTCTTTGGCCTATTCATTCTTGTAGAAGTTCTTGATATCTTGGGATAGAATGTTAAGATAAATACTCCTAAAGTCCTCGTATTTGGCATGCACTACCTATGCCATGTAGAAGATAAAAACAACATAAAACATGAAAACTAGAAATAAACCTAACTAATGGTCATTATACTTAGACTTCGCCCATAGCCTTATTCCCCGACAACAGTGCCAAAATTTGATAACGCTAAAACAACATTCCCACCGAAGCATAAGCTATTATTGTTCAAATATATAACCCAACTAGATTGGGGTCAATCCCATAGGGAATATGGTATCGGGTGTATGCCCAGTAGCGGTAGCTAATAGTTAGTATTACTTTCTACTGATGAACGAAAAATAAAAAAGGGGATTATGTGTATAAAAGTGTTCTTTGTTGATAATTTTAATAATATAATGATTCAAGTGTGTTATTAAACTAGGTTCATGTTCACCAGGGTTCAACAAACATTTGGATTGTATTCTTATACGGTTGTGCAATCCTTCCTAAAATTAGAATTATGTATAAGTCCAACGCTATTTACCTAAGTGTTTCTCAACCTTTAATCCTAGATAAATCTCTTTTATACTAGGTTAGGACTGTGAAAAATTGTGTTGTGCTAATCGTGCTAACTCAAGACAATTACTATTGCTACAACAACAACCAACCATTAGATGATTCCCCGAATCTCTTAGCATAATCTCAACTTTCAGTTTTAACTACAAGGTTAGTGCTAGTTAGACCTAGGAGTGTTCTAGTGTTTGCAACCACTAAAAATCATTCATTACATAAATATTATGTTAATACATTGGAATAGATGTAACAAAAATATGTAAATTACAATTCTAACGCAGTTTAGACCATGGTTCCCACAACCCTAGGGGTTTTTAGCCCTTCATCAATATCGACATACATTAATGAAATTGTCAATCAATAAATAACATACCACATAGTTAAACTTCCAATTAATTGTAGAATGATGATAAAGGAATTCCATATTTGTGTTCTTGAAAGAATATGGGTATCAAATTCCTAAAATCACAAGTCTTAAGTCTCTCTTCAAAAGTCTCTCAAAAATCTTTCTGTTAATATCTCTCAAAAACTACATTAATTTTAGTATTTATAGAGTATGGGTGTAAGTGTATTATAAGTAACTTGTACTGGGATTTCATTCAGTTTGGGCAAAACTTTACACACAACGCCTGGTGAAAAATAGACCTTTAGGCCTTTCGTCTGTCACCTCCTTCACATAATGGACTTGGCATGAGAAGAAATCTTTAGGCGAATTGTCTCCAAACAGATGAAACGTCTGTTTGATCCACTTGGGTCTTGTTCTTAATCTAGTGAGGCATCTATTAGACGTAGGGATCAAGAAAACCTTCTGTTTCTAGATAGTTCGTTTGCTCTATCGCCTATCTAGGTCCTTTTAACTAGTGTCATTCAAGATGGACAATTGGTTTAGACCAGTTGTCTGGTGACAGGACAAACATATCTTAATCGTGTAAAACCTTCCCCTTTTCTATACAATTTCTCAAATCTTCCTCATATCGACTTAACCCTGCAAATACTTAACAAACACATTAAAACACACCATTGTTACTCAAGACCATGCTCTATTTTGGGGGTTTTAAGTGCAATATGTGAAGTAAAATACCATCACATCACCTACAACCTTACCATTTTGCATCAACACATACACGTCCTAACCAAGAAATATTACAATATACTATCAAACCCACTGTACCCTCTGACAGGGTCAATATGATAGCTGAAGACAATTTAGTTTTCAACTCCTAAAACCTATTTACAAACTGATCTCACCACTCAAAATTAACCTTTTTCTATGTTAACCTAGTAAAGGGAAAAGCTCTTTAAGAAAATCCCAAATTTGCAGAAATACCCAACTAAACCCAAAAAGCTATAAATATCTGACAAAGAAGTGGGTCTAAGTTAGTTTTTGACAATATCTATTTTCGCTGAATCTACTCTAAAATCCTAAGTGTAAATGAAATGACCCAAGATTGACTTTATCCAAAATGCACACTTAGGTAATTTGGCACAGAGATGACGGTCTCTAAGTGTATAAAGAATAACGCTAAGATGGATTGGATATTCTTCCTCACTTCTATAGTAAATCAGAACATCATCAATGAAGAATATCACAACAAGTCCAAGTATTTCTTAAACAGTCTATTCATGAGGTCTATGAAGTCTTTGAGAGAATTATTCAAATTAAAGAATAAGATCACAAACTAGAAGTGGACATAACAGGTCCTGAAAGCTATTTTTAGAATATCACCCTCTCTAACTTTAAGCTAATAATAACTGGAACATAGATCAATTTTTGAAAAGAGATTAGCACCCTGAGGCTGAAAAATTCACCGATCCTTGGGAAAGGATATTTATTTTTGATATTGACTTTGTTCAATTATCTATAATATATACACATCATAAGGGAACCATCTTTCTTTCAAATGAATAAGATAATTGGCATTGTAGGGGGACATGCTAGGCTTGATGAACCCCTTACCTAGAAGATATTCTAGATTGTACTTCAACTGTATAAGTTATATAGAAACCATTATATATGGCAGAATGGATATATGCTAAGTTCCTTGAATGAGGTCTATTCCAAAGTCTTATCTCCCTGTCTGGAAGGACTCTAGGTATATCCTTAGGAAGAACATTTGAAAACTCCTTGAAAATATTATATATGGAAGAATGGATATATGCTAAGTTCCTTGGATGAGATCTATTCAAAAGTTTTATCTCCCTGTCTGGAAGGACTCTAGGTATATCCTCAGGAAGAACATCTGAAAACTCCTTGAAAATAGGAACTTACTAAATATTGACGGTTCAAACTCAAAGTTATTAGATCGGACTAAGTTGTAGATACACTCCTTAGACATCATCATTCTAACTTTCAAGTAAGAAATAATGTAACCTTTTGGGATAACTAAACAACTCTCCAACTCGAGAATTGGCTCCTTAAGAAATTGAAATGGTTAATTCTAGTCCTATAATCAAATTTAGCATAGAGTTAATGAAGCCAATCTATGCTAAGGAAGATTTCAAAATCCATTATTTCTTCCTTAATAAGATCAACTGGAATGATCTTACTAAGGACTAACACTAGAAAAATCCAATAAACTCATTTATAGCTATGCTAGAGTCACAATTGACATGGATACAGAGAATGGTTCAGAAGTAGTCTTAATGGTAAATCCCAACTAACGCCACAAAAGGTAAAATAAAGGATATGGTATATACAAGATCTAGAAATTCATAAACATCAACATCATAACTCCAACTTGTGACTAGATTCACAGACTATTCCTGATCTTGTCTAAATCCCAAAGATGATAATTTTTTTTGACACTGACTATTAGTAGTTCTATAAGATTTACTGACCAGGGATGGATATTTTTTCTAGTACAGAATAAATAGTCTAAACCTTGTTACCACCTCCTCCCTGCTGTGTTGATGGAGAATCTCAAACCTTGTGCCTAGCTTGGAACACCTAAAGAAACCCCTAGATAGACAAGGATGAAGGTTTTTTCAAACCTAGATAAACCCCTAATTCCATTCCATCTTTCCAAAGTAGAGATCGACCCAAGTGGTATTTCCTACACTTTATACAAGTGCGGTAATTTGCACTCCAGCAGTACTACCCTGAAAGAATGACTTAGATTCTCGATTCGATTGACTCTGAAGAGGTCTAAAGTTCTATGAAGGGTCATTAGCTAAAGAAGGAAATGGATCCCTGAAGCTCTATTATTGCATCAATATTGATTTGTACCCTCCATATGACTTTGGCTATGAACTTTGATTAGACAGTATTGTCTTTCTTACACCTATGGCTCTCCCTCAACTTTGCCTTACCACCCTTAATTTTATCTAAGTGGACCATCAACATTCCTATATCCATGTAATTTTTAAGCATAGTTACTCTCCCTTCTTTCATTAGATAAAGTAAGAGACTAGAAAAAACAATGTTCATTTAGTTGTGCTTATCAAAAACCATCTTTTGTGAATACCTTGAGATATGGTTAAATCTTTTCCCATGGTAATCCAAAGACATAGAGCCTTGCTTATAGTTTAAAAACTCATAGGTCCTCTCCTCCCTCTTCTATCTCAGGAATAAATAGCCTAAGAAGTCCTTTAAATCAGCATATGGAGGAGATGATAAACCTACTACACTATTCTTCCTCTACCGATTAACCTAAGGCATAGCAACATCTTTTAACTGGTAGGATTCTATGTCCACTTTTTGTCAACATCTAATACACTCATCATATCACATACCTGATGAACCTCCTAAATGATATTCTCCAAATTCTCACCTAATATAGAACAATAGTTCTCTGGATGGTTAATTCTAAGAAACTCCATTATCATGACCACACAAGCATCATGCACAGCTGGAAAGACTGTTGGGGTTTCCATCTATTGCTACAATTTAGCAGTCAGAATCTGACCTAATAACCGAATTGGATTCCTGAAATCAGCTATGGTGAAATTGTCTGGATAAAGCTCTATAATTAGAAGATATCACTATATAGGCCTGATGTGGCTAATCTTGGTCTTTGGCATGATGGTCTGGCTATCTATGCACTAGTTCTCTTTTGGGAGGAATGATCTAAAATGCATAATGCACGAGTAGGAAAAATTCTCAGATTTAAACTCCACAACATGAAATAAGACATGAACAAAGAGAAACTTTATTGAACACTCAGTAGCCTATACGTTATAAGTGTATCGCAATTTATAAACTTTACTGAACACTCAGTAGCCTATACGTTATAAGTGTATCGCAATTTATACCTATAAAAGAGACTCTAACTAACATTGGATTTCATACATTGTAGGATACTTAAATCTATTGCTTTGGTACTAATTTTTCACACCCAGAACTTCTACATTGGGCATGAAAAGGCATCTAAAACCACCATGTGGCTTTGAAATACCCTTGGATTTAGCATTCATCTACCCATACATATACTCAACAAAAGTAAATTAATATAAACTTAAACTATAGGCATATCACAAGTATCAAGCATATCAATAATTAATGAAATAACGAAACCAAATCTCACCTCTACCATATCTATTTAAAAACCAATAGCAAAGATGAATACATAACTACTATGAAAATTCCCTATCTAGCTTGAACAAAATATGACAATTAAAGATCAAAGAAAGCTAACTCTGAAGAGAATTGTCCCTCAAAATATAAGGACTCACCAAGATGAATTGAGCTACAAAATCTTGTCAATCGTGAACATACATATGTTAGCGGGATCTACATGGTAAAAGCATGCTGGTGTAAGGTATGTGTCAGTACTTTAAATGTACTAGCAAGCCAGAAACCCAAAATTCAATAGATTATATATTCTCAAACTGACACAAGATCATGTTGGAAGGTGAAAAATATGCATGACATTTCTAACTCTGTGCTACAATCTCAAGATGTGATATTATGTAAGATTGTCAGTTTAGAAAAAAAACTTAACTTTTCAAGAGTATTAGTAAAACTCATTAGTTTTAGCAAGGTAAATAAACACTTCATCAAAACCTTTTCAAAAACCTTCTTACTACTAAGTGATAGTTGAACAATAGTGGGAGGTTCTATAAATAAAATACTCTATGTATTTAGATTCAAAGTCCAACATGTAATCCCATATTGGTAGGTCTCCTTACACGTTAGGGTATAGGGAAAATCCATAATTTCCTAGTGGATCCACTAAGACAATACAAATTAGCCTCATTAGGCTATAAAAATCTTTTTCATATTTGGCAAAATAGGTTTTGGGATATGAATTTTCATACCCCAATCTTCTTTGTTCTAACACTACTCCAAAAACTGACAACTGAGTGCTACTCATCTTGAGCATTGGCACACATTTTTAGGAACAAACTAACTAAATACAATCCATTTTGGTCTCTTTGGGAAATATCCATCTTAGCCTCTTGGGAAAAACATCCATCTTAGTTAGATTTTCATTACTTTATAAACATACTCTTCTTTCCAAACTTGTAATTCAGGTAGTAAATAATCCATTAAAGATTTGTTAATCAGGACTAGGCTTAAATCTTTATAATGAAAAAATATCAAGGTTTTCTAGACTAACTCTGAATTAGGCTTAAATACTTTGTAAAGCCAAGTAGAAATCATGAATATCAAACACTTGGTGCAAAATAGGATTTAACCTGGAAAACTTAATAGTTTATGAAAGCTGACAATTTATCATGCTTCTACTATAATTTTTTGAAGATTACTCTTTAACTTAATTCAATTATGACTACTATGAATTTGATTACAACTCAAGAGACATGAAAATTTCTAATTATGAAAATTTCATTTAAATTAAACAACAAGTATCAAACATATGAGAAAGGAAATCTCATCATACAAGCTATTTAAAGATAACCATAGAACTTAATAATAAAAATTCTCAATTTAAAAATGGTGAGTTCGGACACTAAGGAGGATGTGACCCATCTTGAAGTCCTAAATACTTTATTGAAGTTTTTCTATACCAATATTAATGGTGGAATCGAATTCTTTAAGCTCTTTGGGAGGAACTATATCTTTGGAGAATTGGAGAGAAACTACGTTCTCTCTTTCTTTTCTTTATTTTGATTTTTTTTGAGTGTTTAGAACAGGAGAATATAGCAATTTTTATTAGCTATTTTTTTATATAAATACTATAGGGTATAAATGACATGATTTAGTATTATTGGGGTGAGTTAAAAGGACCAAATTAACATTTAAAAAATAAATGAGATTTGGGAAAACTTTGTACTGAGGTGCTCCAACTAATGTGGCACGTTACTTGGCATGCCACATTTCCAAAAAGTCACCTCCAGTGGTATGATGGACCTTAGTAGTTTTTCTCCTTCACTCTGAAACTCAAGGTGCCCCATTTCCCATTGCGGAGTACTTCCAAAAGTGACACATTATTGACCTTAAGACATCCAAAACACTTTTTTTCAATCCCAAGTTTCTGTAAAGGTTTATTAATGTCATTTTACTCATATTCATCATAAATATTACAAGGAAAATCAATAGGGGAATAAAAATTTCCAATGCTATAAGGTTATTTTTATGATTTGCGCAAATTATTGTAAGAAAGTTTATGATTTTCATGAATAATTCATGAATAATCTTATTCATAGTCCAATATGTACAATGTTATTAGCTTTCCAATAATTTAATCCTACTTTAAAAAATTAGAGCATATCGAAATTCTGGACTATAAGACTTAGAACACTCTTATGACTATTAAACTCAATAAGATAAACAAAAGTTATAATTTTAAATAGTGATACACATCTATCATAGCTTGTGAGGTACTCAGATATGTCCTTGTTGTTCATGCCTAGTTTTTAGCATTGAAAAGTCTGTAGTTTAGTTTTGAGAGTAGTATTAACACTGAGCGGGTTCAAATTCCTAATAGCCCAAACCCTAGAACTACATAGCCACCATAGGAATTTGGCGTATAATGCATCAGTTTAGTTAGTATATCCCCAAAGACCAAGTCCTATTCCATTGGCCAGATATACTACACCAATCAACCGAGAACAAGTTGGACTCTATGCTTGCTCACATAGTTTAATGTTGGTTACAAAAAACCCTATCAAGTTTAGCTTTAGTAGATTTTAAGAATTTTATAAACTAAATGTTTACAACTTTGTGTTAATTATAGAGTTAATTATTTCCTCTCCTTTAAGTATTTGACGGATAAGTGTTATTTATCAATCTAGTATATATTTGAATTAGTGTATCTCAACTTAGTTTCATTCTCTGTTCTATCATATATGTAGTTTATTTACTTGTTCAATTCAGCATCAATTTATTTATGCTTTCATTGCATTCTTACATACTTGTTATATTAAAATTAATAACTATATATTTTCATGCGTATCATTGTCTCATAATATATATCCAACCAGTCTTCACATGCTCACGATTGATCGGATCCCTAAATTCTGGAGTTGTATTGGTGAATCCTCATGATTTTAGGGCTAATATTGACAAGACTATTTATTTAGTCTTTTTTTTGTAATTTATTTTAGGCTATCTAGAGGCTTGTCTCATTAACCTATTGTCTAGAATTAGAAAGGCTTTTAGACAACGTGTAGTGAGAAATTAACATATTTCATGTTATCATCCTTTTGTTATAAAACTAAAGTAGTTTGGTATGTATTAATAAGTTATATATAGTTTCTTCCATTTAGGTTTTATATAATTCTTAGTGAATTTCAGATACAAGGGTATATTTGAGCCACTATGTAGTTCTGAGTTCCATGTATTGTCCAGGGTGTAGGCTGGGGCATGACTAACTTGGTGTCAAAGTGCTAGGTTTAAAAGTCCTAGTAATTTATTAAATCTATCATTTAGTGTCATATATATAGGTGTGAAACATGCCACACCTATAATGAAGAGACTACCAAACATTTAGAAAAAGTTTCTCTTCTTTAATATGTTCTGTGTGATAGAGTTTAAATTTAATAACTTCGTATAATTCATGCTTTACATTATTTAGTTCATTCATCCATAAAGATCCCATCACGCCTAGAACCAATTTTGGTGTAGAACAAAAACTAGGACGCCTCATCCTGTAACACCTTAGAAATGATCCTAAACCATGTTCATACTAAGACCATACAGTTGTAGTAAAATCTGAGGAATAATGAAGTTTAAGGCTAGGTTCATGGATCGTTAGGTGGGATAAAGGTCCATGGAACCTACCATCGTGTTGTTCTAGTATTTGAAGTTTTGGGTCCCAAAGTTTGCACTGCAGATGAAGGACCCTAATCCATTCCACAATCTGTCATTTCCATTATCTTGTTTTAGTGAAGTATAAAGTCAATAAATTTTCAAGGAACGGTCTATATCCGTAATTATTTTCCAAAGATTGTAATCTCTATCATGGAAATATTCCTGTAAATATCATACCGGAGGCTATTTTTCAAGGACTAGTTATTGCTCCGTCAACTGATTTGATGGTACGTCAACCCCATTGTAAACTTGGACCAATTTTGTTTTTAAACTATATTTATTTGGGTTATTTAGGCCTTTTCTCACACTTTATTACTTATTGTATAGTGTTTGGACCTCATTTTTAAAAAGGTACCGATACCCTAAGCTTATTTTCCTACAAAATTTTTTAGACTTAAAAGTTAAATGAATTTCTCTAAAGTTTCCTGAAAGGAAATTTAAGGTTTGTCCTCCAAAATATTCAAAAACAAAAAAAAAAAAAATCTTCAGCAATTCTGTACATAATCTTCATACTATGTAGTGAGGCTTCAACAAGGGTCGCCTTCCACCCTTGTGTGTATATTCTCTTCGTGTTTTAATTTTAGTTTATGAACTTTGAATCTCGGGTTGATCCCAAGTGTCTTGTAGATAATGATATTGCTTCTCCTAGAATGAACCTTAATAATTAATATTGTTGTATGATCTTTACATGATATTGTATGAAGTTCCATGCCTGCATAGATTGAATTCAGATTTAATGATTGTAGAAAATTGTGAGAGGTTTTCAGGTCAACTTTCTTAATTGTGGATAATATATAGTTCATAGTCACTATCCATATCTTTGGTTAATTTTCCAAGTTTTAAACTTGTTTTATAATATAGGTTGGAATATTTAATACTTGGCTTTATAAATTACAAGCATGTGGTAGTGAATTGTCAGAAATTCTATTGTTATTTTGCCTTTGCAAACACCTAAGCCTATTTTGGAGAAGATAATTTAATTTCCTAAATTATAGGTCCAGATAGTATGTTGAAGAATGTGAAATAAAATGTATGTCAAATAGGTAAAATAAATGTTTTTACTTGGTCAGTTGGTCATTTATATTTGTCTCACTAGTCAAGAGAAAGAGGAGAGGACAGTTTTAGTTTTGGAAGTGGTATTTCCAATGAGTAGATTCGGGAACAGTGCATGCAACACATAAAATACATGCCACCATAGGCTAATATGTCCCAAGAGTCCTTGTTCATGGATTAGTTCATTCACTATGAGTAGTTTGAGTTTCCGTTTACTCTGGAAAAGTATAGGGAGCCATACCAACATGGGTTTACATGTATGAATACGTGGTTGCACACTCCGATTTTATATATCAGTTGTAAAATCTCTCATTAATATTCATCTATCAGTTAGTATTGAGAAGGTTTTAATTATGTGTTTATTTTCCTTGTTAAAACTAATGAGTTTTGAGATATTTAATTGAGTATTACTTATACTCTTAAAACTTAATGTATTATTTATATTTCTTAGACTTGCATAATAAATTGCTTATTGATGAGGTACATAAGAGTCAGTCTTGGTTCATGCATTGTACAATTTACTTTCATGTCCTTATTTCAGCTTAAGGTTATAAAATGTTCATGTTTCATTCCTACATACCAGTACATTCCGTGTACTAGTTCATACTATATGGCTTCATTATTGAAGACTGCAAATTCAGCTATCCATGCCCGCACACACGGTTGACCAGATCTGACAGGATAAAATAACTTAATTGAGTCCTCAGGGTTCTAGGACTAGATTTTCTTTAGCATATTATTTTCTTATCATTTATTTCAATTTCAGTTTTTTTCTTAATTTAGCTTTGGAATTTTCCTAAAAACTAGTTTATTTAGTTATTAGTGGCTTTTAGATAGAGTTTAGAGTTGTATTTCATATTCATAATTTCTCTCAGTATTCTGATTCATTGAATAATGTTCGATTCCCATAATTAAGTTTATAATACCTTACTTTTTGGGAGTGCACGAGTGAGTAGATGTATGATATAATCAAGAGTACCTCTTGAACCCTTGGTCATTTTGGATAACTTGTCACATATGAGATGTAGGTTCTTTGTGTGACAATCTTGGTACCAAAGAAATAGGTTCAAGTGTCCTAAAATGTCTGAAATCCTTCATTTAGTAGTCTTCTTTATGGTTGTGAAGTGCCCCATACATATAATAAAGAGGATACCGAGGGTTTACAAAAGTTTCTTATTGCTCATGTCTTACTTCATATGGTGGTTTTTGACTACCAGAATATTTCTAACTCATGATTTATACATGTAATATCATGCCTCCAAGATGTGAAACAACATCCCTAATCTACAGAAAACCATCTCTCTAAGATAAAAATAGTAACCAGGCCTAACCAACATATGCACCTCCAGTTCAAGCCCGTACTCTAGCTCTCCCAATTCTATATGCTCATATTGATAACGTCTCTACGCCAAATTTAGGAATAATATTTGATTTCTTGCCTACACTATTAGTTCTCAGTCCCAGTAACAAGTGGAAGTCCTAGA
>JBDJHY010196698.1:0-11711 GCA_039654485.1 Withania somnifera | reverse complement strand
GTAGGATTTTCGCGTAGTTTAATGTAGGATGATGCTGGACAACCTCAGGAGGAGGCTGTCCAGTGGCCTGGGAGGCCATGGAAGGGCTGAAAGACGCAGGAAAAAGAAGGTAAATTCGCTACCTAGAGAGAAACCCTAAGACGTAGGGTTAGGGTTTTTTTCCATGTTGGGTAATTAGCATCCCTGGTGTGGTGAAATTTTTATCCTGATCAAGTATGAGCCGTGAGGTATAGGATGAGCTTGCTCCTCTTAAGTTGACTCTTGTAAAAATTTATGTAAAAAAATTAATCAGTTGAAAGGATCGCAACTCAATTTTGTTTTCAGAGTTGCTTATGCTCTTAATTTTACTACCACTTCACACACTAGGAACTTCCAAGCCCCGAAGTCACCCACTGGGTGCGGCACGACATCTTTAGCCACTAAGTGACCTTGGATATACCCTTTGTTTATGCATAGATCTAACACTCATGAAAAATGGAAGCATTATCAATAATGACAACATAAGGAAATGGAACGTCTCTCATCAAGAAATATAAATAATAAATTAATAAGGGAAAAGCTCCAACTCAATACAAACACATCATTGTCTGAAAGCCTCTACACGCTAAATACTCAACGATTAAGACAAGATCCCTAGATAGTATCCAAATAGGAATAAAAATAACTACTATTACTTGACTCTGATAAAATTAAAAGAGTAAATAAACTTCATATCTAGGTATCTAAAGCAAAGAATACTCACAAATTCTTCTATCCCTGGAATGCAAATCCAGTCAACCATAAGCATCTGGATGACTGGAAGGATCCACATGTGGTAAAACATGCATCATAGAGTATGCACCAGTACATTGTGTATATTAAATATGTTATAGGTAATAAATAGGATATATAATAATAAAGTAACGCATGGCTATGCAATGCATGAACACGTTTGTATCTAACATTTAACATTAATAAGCAATAATATGTAAGACTAACATTTATTAATAAATTTCAACTCTTTGCTATGCTGACACAAGATGAATGACCACTTCATAATGACATACTTTATAATTAACACTATAATGTTGACACTCTTCATACGAAGAAGATGGATATCTATATTTAAAACATCAACTATTTAAAGAACTTGAAACCTCATCACAAATAATGGAATCATAAATAGAGTAAAAGTTGACCATTCTTTTAACTATGAAAATTGTCTGTATGACTCTTAGCTACAAAACTCAACATGCAATATAAGGAAAAACTAACAAATTATAAATAAAAACTAATATTTCAAGAATATAAAATCTACACAATGAAAGTGTTGCACACTTAACATTTTTTAACAAAGAAATTATGAACTTTAGTTCAAGACCTTCTTGCAACTTTTCACTTTAGAACAATAATTTACTGACCTTCAGAGGGTCTATAACTGATATAGCCCGTGCACTTGGCTACAAATTCCAATAGTCACGCTCCTGAAACCTTACCAGAGTAAAGGGTGTTGTCTAACCTCCTAGTGAATCCATTAAGAAAAATATAACAAGGCACTCATTCGGTTATTCATTATTTCCTACGGTTGATGAACATAGGTTATGGGATAAGGATTATGTCACCTGAGTCCTCTCGGTGCTATTACTACTCCAAAAACGAACTATTACTTATACAAGTCTATATTATCCCTTATGAACTCATGAACTAATGAACTGATTAACCGATTTTACCAATCTGTCTATCTCATTATCATATTTAAACTCATTAGACATATAAATCAATCCACTAAAACTTTTCTCATGTTATACTGTGCAATGACCCTCAAGGTTATTTTTTCTATTCTAGTGCATTTTACCATTCCCTCTCCCATGGTTGATTTATGATAAACTAAGTTTAGTTTCATGGTTGGTTCAGGAACAAAAAGGATTTTAGGGAAGTTTTGGAGAAATTTCAGTTTTGAGCCTTAAAGTGTGATAATGTTTGACTTTATTGGTCATTATGAGTTTTAGACATTAGATAGGAAATATCTCAGTTCTATCAGGTGAAAAATGTGAATTTTGTCTACAAAGACCTTATTTTCTATTTTTACCCTTTTGTTATAATTTTTATTGGTTTGACGGGATAAGTTGGAAGTCTATGAAGAATTGTCGACTTGATTCAACATTAGAGGTTAGATTACTCGGATTCAAAATTCAGTTATTCCATTGGATTATAGAGGTGTATTTTGATCTAAAATGATGTCTTATTTATTTTTTGTAAGTTTCGAGCACATTTTGATCTCTTTGGTGTTTTAAGTCAAAAATATGGACCCTTAATAGATATCGGGTCAAAGAGACCTCATATTTATGTTTTGATAGTTCCTTTGAATCCCGAATGTCGAATTTAATAATATGGTTTGTTTGCACATAAACGACCTAAATCTCAAATCGTGATGGCACCTATAGTCCCACGAGTAGGCCAACCAACCCCTCATCCCTGGAGGGAAAAAACAATATTTCGATACTAGCTAAACAACAGTAATATAAGTAGTAAAGGTAAGATGATAGAGATAAACAACAAAATAGGTATACAAAACACCTCCCAGAACTGGTGACTTTGACAAGGTAGATCTGACTACATCACAGTAACCAAAATGATATAAACAAACACTCCAACATGAGGTAAAATACAAGGACAGTCTGCCCTAAATAAAATAAGGAAGAATCTTAACATAACAGGAGAACAGGCTCAGCCCGGACATTGAGAGTTCACTGTAATCTCTGATCCAATATCACCCCTACTCAGCACAACCTTATCTCCTGCGATGACCTTCTCTAATATCTGTACCACAAAAATGGTACAAAAGTGCAGTATGAGTACCAATAGCACATGGTACCTAGTAGGCACCATCTACTGACCAGGATAAATCAAATACAAGTAAGATACAATGAGTAAGTAAAATAGGTCAGATAAATATAAGTAAAACAATACAGAAAGTAAGGGATAACTATAAGGAAATTGAACGAAGGTAATTAACACAAGTATAAGTACTCAGCCTCGCCGAGATGCAACTAGCACCCCTAGTTCAAGTAACAAGTTCTTTGGAAACATACCTGATAACCAACTCTACTAAACCGATAGTATAAATGGATAAATAAGGGAAATACATGCATAAACATAATGGAAAATCAAATAACATATAAAATCCAAGTATACCCGATCCCACCACTAGATATATATAAAAAATAAACAAATATATCCTACTTGACACCTCATCTCGAGGGAGACAAAACAAAGTGTGACTCCCTCTGTATGTCCGCAAGGTACAAATAAGTGATAAAAGGATGAATACAAAGGGGTGAGGAAAATAAACCATGACTTAACCATCTGAAACCAGGAGGTCACACCTTAAAATCAAAAGTAAGGTCCACACCCCTAGGTCCATGATTCATAGTCGATAGTAGGTGCTGCGCCCTGAAGGTTGACACCTCATAATTAATATAAAGCACGTGCCTCGAGGTCCATGCCCTATAATTGATGGTGGGGGCCACACCTCAGAGGTTAGTACCTCATAATCAATAGTGGGGGTTGTGCCCTAGAGGTTCGCACCTCCTAATCAATAGTAGGGGCCATGCCTCGAGGTCCGTGCCTTATAATCAATAGTAGGGGTCGCGGCTCAGAGGTTGTCTCCTCATAATCAATAGTGAGGGTCATATTCCAAAGGTCCACGCCTCATAATCAATAGTAGGGTCCGTGAGCTGAGGTCCGCTCCTTATAATCAATAGTAGGTTCCTTTCTCTTGAGGTCTGTGCCTCATAATAAATAGTAGGGTTCGTGCCTAGGAGGTCCTGGCCACATAATAAATAGTGGGGCCCATGCTTTAGAGGTCCCCACCTCATAATCATCTATATCAAGGCCACACCCATCAGTTCCCAAGACAGAAACCCACAACTTGTGATGAGCCGTCATATCATTTCTGCATGATATTCTGAATAAATCCTAAAGGTTCATTCCGAGCATTTGAATTATTTATGAATTACTATAAAAAAATTTATTAGTTCTAGCACCAACTATCCCTCGCGATTCTAACAAAGGGTCACTATTGTAGGGTTTTGGGATTCTTCTTCTTTGTGTTTGCGGGTATTACACCATGATCACAATGGGTTTTAGGCTAGATGATTAGTAGTAAGGATCACGATCGCGATTGGTTCCTCGGTGTTAGAGGACTACACTAGGTAGATTGCGATCATGTTGGGTTCTCTGTGATTGTGAAGGAGGACTTATTCACTAGTATTTTTTTGAATAAAAAAATCACGAACTCTTCACTTTTTTCATGAAAACCATGACTTGTATACCTCAATTTGGAAAAGTTTTAGAGAGAAATTTTGAATCTATCAATTGGGTAACATTACTTAATCCATTTTCATCAATTCATAGTAAATTTAACATGATTCCCAACCCAAAAATTAAAGGATTTTGAATCAAAATTTTTGGTTTTAAACATAAAATTGGAAAATAGAAATTTGAGATTTTGGATTATGAACTAGATTGGGTTTACAATGAAACTTGATATTTAGATTCCCTAAGTAATAAGTAACATATTTTTATAATAAAATTTTAGTTTTGACCTTGTAGGCTTGGGTGGATTCTCCAATAAAGCTTCAAGTCTCGATATATGAGTATTGGTTATTGTATTTTCTTATGTGTATTATGGTTGTGACTAGATTGTGTTTATTTGGAGGCTCTATGGAAGGGCAGAGATCACAAGTGATTTGTTTAGTTATTTTTAAGGCAAGTTGAGGTTCTTTTGTCTTCTTATAAAGTGTTAATGGTTGATTAATTAGAATTCTTGTAATTGGGAGTAATAGTTCTAATGGGGGTACCAATGAGGGTTAAGTGATAAAACCCACTTGGGTGCTGGTGTCAAACATGACGTGCTTATAATGAGAAATGTACTTAATAATGTGACTATGTGGCTTATTATTTTTATTCATCTCTTGGGTCGAGTTGTGGACACTTTGATTATGCGTATTTGGTTGAAAGTGTATTCTCATATTGATAATTGAGATATTCATTTGATTAAGCTCGAAATCAAAAAGACGATTTTAATTAGGGCTTTATTTCGATTGGATATTACCTTGTGCAAGTTGTGAAGGTTGATTTATTATGTTGAGTTCAAATTAAATTAAGGTGGCCTTGCAATGGCTTGATAGGCAAAAATACACTTTATGGTGATGCCTGATTAGGATAATTTGATATAAGCAATGATGTACTTTGTTGTTTTCTTGAATTGACCCTACTTTGTGATAACTTGTTCATATTATATTATTATTGTGGTAACTTTTTCAAAACATAATTAATTTTGGTGGTAACTTGTTAACACTGCCATTGATGTTGTGGTAACTTGTTCACAATGTTATTATTTTTGGATTGGGTGTCGCGCCAACATAGGTACATGGGATTTATGAGTCCCTATGGGTCATGAATATGACTTATACATATTCTAGTAGGTATGTACATAGGACACACATGCATCATGATCACTTGGACTACTCATAGCAATTATTTTGATATGTAACTTTTATTGATTTGTCTATTTAACTAATTCTTTGAGATTATCTGATATTTGGTGATAACTTGAGATTATTAGTTCTTAGCTTGACAACAATAAAGGATCAACAAGACTGTTTTATGAAAGGTTGTTGCTTATTATTATGCACACGAGTCTCTACTCTACTTTGAAGTAACCAGTCTATAAATTCTTTGAAATGACTAAAGAAGAACTTGAATATGAAGAAGAATTAACTCAAAGAACCTCTCGAGAATAGAAAAATCAAATGTGTTCACAACTAAAACATCCTTGAAATGAATGTATTTACATTGACTAAGAATTGAAAAAGGGACTGTGCTTTAATGGAAGTGAATGAGTGAGTAAAATGTAAATGACCTATTAAAGAGGTTGTTTAAAACGAAACTAGTTGAAATCTTTAAAATAATGAAACCTCTTTATTATTTTATAAGATCTTTTTCCTTGGGTTATTCCAACGGCTAGTTTCACATCTATCTAAGGAACTAGTCTTCAAAATGATAGGGTATGTTATATAAGTCCTAAAATTTTTTTTTCTTTGTTTTACTTTTAACAAACATCACTTAGTGTATACTGTGTATATAAAAAAAGGAGGGAAAAACTCGAGTGAGGTGTATCATTACAAAAAGAGTATTTGTCGAGGTCCTAGTAGACTCCGTAAGCATTGTGAGAATATGCTGAACTCATAATAGATTTAGTAATAAATGTGAGAAAACTCTGAGATCCTAACAGACTCAGTAAAAATTGACTGAATATGCTGATCTCCTAAAAGACTCAACAAGGAATTCTATATATGCTGAGTTCTTTTATAGACTTGGTACTTAGTGTGAAACTAAGTTCTTGTGTAGGTTTAACATTTTTGGGATTAAGTTATTGTGTAGGCTTAATAATTTTCTAAAATTTATAAGACTAAGTTACTGAAAACTCAGTTAAGAAAGATATAAATAGTGTAAACATTTTGAAACCCAAAAGGAATGGATTAAGGCTCATTTGAGCTACAAAAAGTATAAAAAGATTGTGTGTTCCCTTTCTATAATTTCCTTACATTGTCTATTTATCACGTTCCAAAAAATTAAGTTGTGATGGTATCTACATCTAACCGATAAACACGCCTAATCCTGGCATAAAGATGGAAACGGTCGGATAGTAGAAAGAACCCAAAGAAACAAAAGAAAGAGATCAAGAGGAGAAGTACAATAGGACATAAACAACCCATAACTCAACAAAACCCAGTGTCATGACTGTAGAGAATCTATATACAAAGAGTACAGAATATACCCCACGATGGGGAAATAATTCAAAACATCTATCGAGGAACCCAACTAGGATAAGTATGGTACTGGAAAGAAAACATGTCAGCAAGGATGCAGGCTGCACCTAAATATCCTAGAAATACCCCTCTAGTGTGCATGATCGCATTCATTTAGATAACTCGTACTAGGATCTGCATCAAGAAAAGATGTTGATCTATAGCATGAGTATAAAAAAAGGGTCCCCAGTAGGCATAATAGGTCGACCAGGAAAAACTAAGCATAAGAAAGATAAAGAGGAATCAATAGTAGTAGGGCAGTGGCACATAATGTAAGACATAAACAAGATAACTATAGTGATAGTTAGTAAGTATTGTAGAGGACCAGCTACCATTAGATGTAGTATCAGCTAAAAAGTATAAGGGAGGATTACTATTAGGGTATAATCCAAAAGACCTAGGCCACAAGCAACTCACGACCCAACCTCGACACGTACCTGGATCTCCAACATGAACAGCCCAAGGAAGGACAAATAAGAAAGTGCAAACTACAAATAAGCTAACATAATAGCCAATACGAATGTCATTTTAGGGTGTGTGCATAGTTTGTTTGCATTAATTAGACTCTTAATGCAATTTGAGTGGTGATTCGAAGCACCTTCTTCTCTTTAACTTCGCTATCAAAACTTGCAACTAGTGTAGGTGCAGATACTTATTGTGATCACGTGAGGCGATACATGATCACGATGTGTGAAATATTTCTCCTACATGATGGTGATTCCTTCAGTAACTGGCAGCATATAAATCCCTACATGACCCTTATGTTTTCATTTAGAAAAAACATCATGATTTCGTCAGTTCTAGGGCAAAAAACCACTCCCAAACATCATTCCAAGGCTAAGAAATATCCCCACATCATTGTTCTTCAATTCCTTCACGTTTTGGGGTAAGTCTTCTTCGCTTTATATTCTAAGTTTTCTTGATTTCCTCCATTAATGAACCCTAATTAATGAAATTTAGAATGTCAAGTGATAATCCATATATTCTTGTGTAATTCTGTATTCCTTGAGTATATTTTGCTTCTAGTTTCATTAATATATCTAAATTCCAAAGTTTAATCCACAAGAAATTGCATCTTTAACCCCATTAAGGGATAATCTATCTGGTCTATTTTGGAGCCTTTCCCGCCCTAGAATTGTATTCAATTTTAGAGCATGAGTTCTTGGTAACACTGGGGACCTCGTGGTGAAGTTGATTTTCAGTTCCGGTGAGCAGGCCCCGGAAGCCCATTATAGGACCCATTTTTGGCCTAGTGAGAAATTTAGTATAAATTATACTGTTAGAATTGTATTAATATATAGAATACTTTGGCGTAAGCTTCAGATTATTTAGAGATTCTTTGACATCAGTTGGAGCAAGATTCGTGAATTTGTAGCCATTTATTGTTGGACGACAGGTAGGCTCCATGGGGCTATCTTTAAGCTTATAGTTTAAATAATTGTACTAAATAGCATCCGTCAGTATGGGTCGCCTAGCATCCTTGTCAATTTCTGAGAGGTCACTAGCGGTGGAAGTTTAGCCATTGGCTAATCGATTGGTTAGGCTTGATCTATCAGATCCCAATCATGTATTGGCATGTGTTAAGGAAATATCTTCCTTAATATACCAAATTTGACTACATCAATTTGAGGATAAGCGGTTGGTTGCTCTTTGTGACTAGGTGTTAGAAGGAGAAGATGACAGGGTTTTTATTGATTCAGATGGTGCGCTTCAGTTCGATGGTCGCATTTGTGTACCGCAGGTTGATTACTTGGTGCAGTTGATCTTGTATGAGGCTTACAGTTCTAGGTATTCTATTCATCTTGGTGCAACCAAGATGTATCGAGATCTACGACAGTCTTATTGGTGGAGTGGAATGAAGAGGGATATTGTTGAGTATATTTACAAGTGTTTAATCTGTCAACACGTTAAGTATGAGCATCAGAGACCAGGTGGTTTGATGCAAAGACTCCCTATTCCTTCTTGGAAGTGGGAGCGAGTGACTATGGACTTTGTTTTTGGGTTGCCGTAGACTAGTAAAGTTTTTGATACAGTCTGGTTCATCATGGATAGGCTAACTAAGTCAGCACATGTCATTCCTACTCACTCCTCTAATAATACTGAGTGTTTGGCTCAAATCTACATTATTGAGATGATTCAATTGCATAGTGTCCCTATATCTATCATTCCCGATAGACGTACCCAGTTTACTTCGTAGATTTAGAGGTCTTTTCAATGAGACTTGTTACCGAGGTTCAATTGAGCATGACATTTCATATGCGGACCGACCTATGGTCAATCCGAGTGGACTATTCAGATATTGAAGGATATGTTGAGGGCTTGTATGATCAAGTTTGGTGGTGCCTGGGATCAACACCTACCATTGGCCGAGTTCCCTTATAATAATAGCTATTACTCCAGCATCAAGATGGCATAATTTGAGGCATTGTATGGTAGGCGGTGCAGATCACCTATTGGTTGGTTTGATCGATTTGAGGCTAGAGTCCTATCAACAGAGTTGTTCCGCGATTCTCTTGATCCGGTCTATTTGTTTTAGGATAGGTTGAGGGCAGTACAGAGTAGTAAGAAGAGCTACAATAACCGTAGTCTTTGTTCCTTAGAGTTTGGAGTTGGTGATAGAGTGTCACGACCCAAAAGCTTGGGCTATGATGGCGTCTAGATCCCTCTTGTAGACAAGCCTAACCCTCCTGACTCAGACCCTAAAACTATGCTAGCGACACCTCACAGGCACTATGAGGCACATAGTTGGCCAGGAATGCCTCTATAAACTATCCCTAAGTAAGTGGAGCTGACTGTGGTGGTCTACGATCTCGAAAGGTCTGCCACCACTGACTGACGACACCCTTAAGAAGGTAAGATGTGAAGTCTACCACATGACAATTTAGGAGCTCCAATGTATGAAGGCTCTCCTCACAAAAAGTAAAAAACATGAGCATCCTTCCTCTATGCTCCCAAAAATCTAGCAGGACCAACTCAGAGGAAATGGTAACATCTTCCACACCTCAGATACGGGTATAGAAGAAGCTAATGCTAGTGCAGGGGTTGTAGCAATAGTCTGAAATGGAACAACCGATGGTACCTCTGGTGGAGGTGCTGGAGTTGCAGAAGATGGGGGAGGTGGTACACCCTGTGCAACTCCCTAAGTAAATGACTGCAGCCTATCTGCTGCGGTACCATCTAACCTCGAGAACATCTTCCACAATATGTCTCTGAGAACGACATATGGTGGCTGATCAGGTTGTTGTTATGGCACGATGGGTGCCTGTGAAGTAGCTGGAGCAATAGCAACCGGTGGAGCATCCTCCCCTACCCCTTCCTGGCTCTTTGGGGGAGGTCCCGATCTATTGAAGATCCTCTAGTATAGACTAACTGCAAAGGAATCAGGTCAAGGTAAGTTCTAGAAGAATATGAATAACAATGCACGATAGGTTTCAAAGAAGAACAATATTTCCTTGGTACCCCGTAGCGTCCTAAAGATTGGATGTGGACATCTACGCACTAATCAGAAGGACTCTAAGTAGGCACTTGATCCACTACCAATGAGACCGGTGAACCTAAACTCTGATACAACTTTGTCATGACCCAAAGTCTCTGGCTAAGATGGTCCTGTAGACAAGACTAACCCTATAGTCTGGAGCTACCTGCAATGGGCTATAGAATTTTAAAACAACCGAAACAACAAATTAAATAATAAATAATACAGAATCGCGAAAGCCATAGGAATCATACAAAACTCGAATCCCAAAACCTCGTGTTAGTGGCATGTAGAGCTACTATATAGGATAAACGAAAGATACAAAATACAAGAATCTCCCTTAACAGGTAATACAATACAAGGCCTGCTATGGACTAAATGAAGCAAGCAGAGAGAAAGAAACCATAGTCGGCTAGTACGACAAAGCTTCCCATAATCTCTGTAGTCAACTGGATCTACTACACACGATCACTGCATCGCAGATAACCCCTGCCTCTTCAGTACCATGAAAAACATACATTAGTGCAGCATGAGTACCAAACAAGGTACCCAGTAGACATCATCAGTCGACCGGGTTAAAATAAAATGCGAGTAATAAAGTGAGGAAGTAAAGCAAGTTAATAATTAATATAGAAATAGTAAGGAAGAAGTAAATCTAACAATAAACAGAAGAATAAGGTATTGCATGTGATAGTATAAAACTATCTAAAATAGTAGATACAAACAGACTAAAGAGTCAAAAATCCAAAAACCGTACGAAGTAAGGAAACATACTTGTTCTCTGGCTCAGTTAGACCTCACCAACCATGATACCATGTACATAAGAACAATAAATAAGGATTTAATAGGGAGCTACAAGTAAACACAGAATAAAAGTAAACACAGAAGAATCTACCAGTGACCCATACCACCGGTAACTACAAAAAACACATCATATCTTACTTGGCGCACCATCCGGCCAATAAGCACAAACAGCAAACAAAAACCCACCATGATTCCCCCCTTAAGTTCGGTGAGTACAAACCATACTAAAGAAAATACACAGGGGCGCAGGAAAGTAAAGTAGATAGTATCCACCTCGGCACACACCCCCTGTATGTGCCAATAACAAAACGAGGGCCCATCCCTTTAATGTCGATATCCAAACGAGAGCCCAGCCCTTTATTGCCAATATCTAAATGAGGACCCAACCCTTTAGTGCCCCTAATGGTCCAAACAGTGAATATACATAGTATCAACATAGCAGCAGTAGTAAGATAAATAACAACGAAAATAGAAAAAAAGTGGAGTCTAGGTTCGGCCGAAGGCCACCACCTAAGAGCTCATCTCACCAAACTCATCGCATGATAGATAAAATAGTTCCCAGGGTCAGTGGCTTGCAT
>JBDJHY010196687.1:0-11711 GCA_039654485.1 Withania somnifera | reverse complement strand
TGATTTGATTGGTGTGTATATAAACACCATTGTAGTGTTGGACAGAAGAGGAATAAAAAATATAGAGAAAATTCTTCATATGAATTACAGGTAACAATCCAGTTGCACCGCTTTAACCTCAACAAGTGAGGAACAATGATGTGAGAGAAGAGGATGATGATGTGGACTTGGATGGTGCCAGTGCGACAATAACGATTATTTTACCTCTTCTAGCACCGAGCAACAAGTTTAACATTACCAGCACTATGATCCAGCTCTTAGTAAGAAGGGGCTATTTTAGAGGAGTAGCGGGGGAAGATCCCAACCTTTACCTAAAGAACTTCACTGCTATATGTAAGTCTTACAACTTACTCGGGAGTGAGTCAGGAGGCTATAAGGTTGAGTCTATTCCCTTTATTGCTATGCAGAGGGGTTACTATGTGGTTGGATGACCTACCACCGGACTCTATATCTAATTAGGGTGAGTTGAAAGAGGCTTTTCTAGAAAGGTTCTTTCATTCGTCAAAGATGCTAGTGCTCCGGGACGAGATTACCAACTTCAGACAAAAGAATGATGAAGCTCTATATGAGGTTTTGGTTGAGATACAACAAGAGGATAAAGTAGTGTCCGAGTCATGGATTGAGAGAATTATCTGAAAGAGACATTCCATAGAGCCTTAAATGCACCTACAAAGTTGGCAACTGATGGTGTAAATGGTGGATCTTATATGTCAAGAACGTACGCCCAAGTGTCACAAGAACCTGATAAAGTGACCAAGAACAATCGAGGATGGCATTCTAGGGAAGCTGATGTGTCTTGCGGTGAAAAAGTTGAAGCTATGTCGGCGTAGCAACGCTGAAGAGAAGAAGAGAGAGATCTAGAATAGCCCTCCTAAAAACTCAAATTGATCTGATCAAAACAACTGTTAGGTGGAGGATATGAGAAAGTAAAACCTGTGGCTGCAAATGGAAAAGGAAGATATGAAGATAATGAGTCAGACTTCGAGGAGGAAGCTAAGTATTTGCCAATCAAGGGGGAACTTCAACAGAGACTACTTTAATGAGAAGAGAGAGTATCGAGATAAAGAGCACAACAACTGGAGAAACAAGGATAGGTACAAGAAAGACCGGAGTGGTATATATTTATCTCCAGGGGAAATCGTGATAGAGTCTGGTACTTCAAGAATGGAGGAAATGTTGGCAAAGTTTTTCAGAAAGTAAAATCGTCACATGAAAGCTTAAAAGCAATGAACATGAAGATATCCAACATTGATTAGTTGGTTGACTCACATATCACTTCAATCAAACAATTGAAGTTTCAAGTGGGACAAATGTCAGCCTCTTTGAATCAGAGAAAGGCAGGGACATTACTGAGTGACACAGTACACATTCCGAAGAATGATCGCCATTGATCAGCACAAGAAGTGGCAAGGTATTATCAAAACCGAAGCAAACAGTGGAGGAAAAAGTGAAAGCTGAGAATTCAACCACCAAAGCAAATTTGGTTGATGAGAATGAGAATGTAGTTGATGAACTACAGAAACGGAGTAAAGCTGGTAGTGAAGTGAGCAAGGATGAACCAAAACAGGTGATTATGATGCTGAGACTACCACCTCCATTTTGTCAAAAGAATGAAGAAGAAAGTTGAGGATGGTAAGTTTAAAAAATTTATGTCCATGTTGAAACAACTGTCAGTGAATGTTCCATTAGTTGAGGGACTTGAACAAATGCCAGGATAGGCTAAGTTCATGAAAGACTCGGTTACAAAGAAGAGAGCAGTGAGTGTTGATCCTGCAGACAATATTCATCATTGCAGTGCTATATCGTCTAGGCCTTTGGTGTGGAAAAAAAAAGATCCAGGGGCGTTTACAATTCCGTGAACTATTGGGGCTTTCTACTTTGTTCGAGCTCTTTATGATCTGGGAGCAAGTATAAACTTGATACCGTTAGCTATTTACAAACAGTTGGGCTTAGGAGCCCTCAGACCGACTACAATGTGGCTATTGATGGCTGACAGATCAGTCAAGAGGCCAGATGGGATCTTGTTTGATGTTCTGGTCCAAGTGTCTAATCTCATATTTTTGGCAGACTTTGTTATCTTGGATTGTAATGTTGACTTCGAAATGTCGTTCATTTTGGGCAGACGTGGAGAGATGTGAGATGAAGTTTAGGCTAATAATGAGGAGGTGACTTGCAACATCTGCAAATCGATAAAGCAACCTAGGGATATGAGTGTAGTATCTGTGATTGAGGTTGAATGGGACGACGTGAGAGAGATGCAAATTGAAGAAAAGCTATTTGTTGAGATGTTAGCTGGCGGTAGTTATGAACTTTGACAGTGAAGGCCTGGAGGATTATGAGGAGACTGTGAATGCATTGAATGGAGTTGGGTCTTATTCCTACGAACCAAGAAAACTAAATTTAGACCTAAAGAACAGGGCAGTGCCACAACTTTAGAATCAAGAAAACTAGATTTAGACCTAAAGAACAAGCCAGTGCCACCAACAAAGCCATCTGTAGAAGAGCCCCCAATATTGGATCTTAAGGCACTTCCAAGCCATCTCCAATATGCATTCCTTGGAGCAGAAAACACTTTGCCGGTCATTATTTCTGCACATCTTATAAACCAACAGGTTGTGGCGTTAGTTGAGATATTGTGAAAGTTCAGAAAAGCTATTGGATGGACTGTTTCAGACATAATTGGTATCCCACTAGGGATTTGTACACATCGCATCGAGCTTGAGGATGAGTGTGTTTCTTGGCAGGGAACATCAAACGAGATTAAACCAACCAATGCAGGAAGTTGTCAAGAAAGAGATAATTAAATGGTTGGATGCAAGTGTTATCTATCCGATTGCAAAAATAGCAAGTGGGTAAGTTCGGTGCAATGTGTACCAAAAAAGGGTGGCATGACTGTGTTGTCAAATGAGAAGAATGAATTGATCCAGCTGAGACCGGTGACTGGATGGAGAATCTGCATGGATTATAGTAAGTTGAATGCTTGTTTATGGATCAAATGCTCGATCGACTTGCAGTTAGGGGTAGGTACTTTTTCTTAGATGGTTATTCTGGATATAACCAAATTACCATAGCCCCGGAACATCAGGAGAAGACAACCTTTACATGCCACTATGGTACGTTTGTTTTCAAATGAATGCCTTTTGGATTATGCAATGCACCGACCACTTTTTAAAGATGCATGATGTCCATACTCTCAGATATGGTAGAAGACTCTCTTGAAGTCCTTATGGATGATTTCTCGGTTGTTGGGGACACATTTGAGGATTGCTTAATGGCTTACAGTGGTGCATAAATGTTAACCTGGTGTTTGACCGGGAAAAATGCCATTTTATGGTGGAGGAGTGTATTGTCTTGGGCCACAATTTTCGAGGAAGTGGATATATCAAAGGTGGAGGTGATTGAGAAGCTGCCACCTCCAATTTTTGTATAGGGTGTGAGAAGCTTCTTAGGACATGTTGGTTTTTATAGAAGGTTTATACAGGCCTTCTCCAAAATTGCAAACCCACGATTCAAAATTTTTGAGAAAGAGGCAAAGTTTTTGTTTGTTTTTGATGAGGCATGTCTGAAAGCTTTTGAAGGCCTCAAGCAAAACTTAGTTACTACACTTGTTATCATTGACCCGAATTGATCAGAGCGATTTGAATTAATGTGTGATGCAAGTGGAGTTGCGCTTGGTGCTGTTCTTTGGTAGAAATGGGAAAAGATATTTCACTCTATCTATTATGCAAGTAAAGCATTGAATGCGGCGCAAAGGAACTATATTGTTACTAAGCAACAACTGCTTGCTGTGGTATATGCATTCGAGAAGTTCAAAGCATACCTCCTTGGCACCAAAGTTGTGGTGCACACTGATCATGTAGCTTTGAGATACCTCATGGCTAAGAAAGATGCGAAACCTAGGTTGATTCGTTGGATCTTGCTTCTTTAGGAATTCGACTTCGAAGAGAAAGACCGAAAAGGGTGTGAAAATAAGGTGATTGATCATCTCTTTAGGTTGGAGGCAGACGGAAGAGAAAAGGGTGATGCAGAGATTGAGGATTCTTTCCTCGATGAAAGGGTGATTTCATTATTTTTTACGCAATTTAAAGATTAAGGAATCGATCACTTCTTCACTTTAAACTGATGAATTTGGTAAAGGGAGGTTTCCCCTACCGTATTCTCGAACCCTCTTTCGAGCTCTACCCTGCTTGTATTTCCTTGTATTTTAAGGAGGAAGCTGTTGCGATCGATAAGGCCCTTTGGTATGCCAACTATGCAAACTTTGTGGTCAGCAATATTGTACCTGAAGGAATAAACTCATTTCAACGAAAAAAGTTCCTTCATAGTGCAAGTAAGTATTTTTGGGATGTACATTTCTTATTTAGGCACTGTGACAATACGATAAGACGATGCGTGCCAGAATTTGGCATGATGAGCATCCTTGAAGCTTGTCATTCATCCCAGTCGGAAGACATCATGGTGGTGCTTATACTTCGCAGAAGGTACTGCAATGCGGCCAGTATTGGCCTAATCTTCAACATGATACTCATGAGTTTGTTTGTTAAGGCCTGCAAAAGATGTCAAGGTCAAGGAGCAATTTCGAGAATGAATTTCTCGACTCCAATAATGGAAGTTGAGCTCTTTTATGTCTGAAGGTTGATTTCAGGGGTCCCTTCGTGAGTTCATACGGGCAACGATGCATTCTTGTAGCTGTCGACAATGTCTCAAAATAGGTCGAAGCTGCAACATTAACCCACAATGAAGGGAAGAATATAGTAGCTTTCCTAAAGAAAAACATATTCACAAGGTTTGGGACCCTAGAACCATCATCAGTGATGGGGGTTCCCATTTTTGCAACAAAGTTTTTCGGACGGTTCTAGCTAAATATAGAGTGAAGCAGTATAAGGTGGCAACCCTTTATCATCCTCAAATGAGTGGACAGGTGAAAGTCTCTAATAGAGAGATCAAGTCCATTCTTGCTAAGACGATACCAATTGGGATGTCACCTTTTCAGCTAGTTTACGGAAAATTTTGCCATTTGCCGGTTGAACTAGAACACAAGGCTACGTGGGCTCTCAAGAAGGTCAATTTGAGCTGGAAGAAAGTCATAAACTTGCGTCTTGGTCAAATAAATGAGTTAGAAGAGTTCAAAATAAATACATATGAAAGGGTCTTGTCATACCAGAGAATTGATCAAAGAGAGTTCAACTCGAGGGACTTTATTTTGTTGTTTAACACAAGATTACGATTGTTCCCGAGCAAACTCAAATCAAAGTGGTCAGGTTTTTTCATTGTAACAGAGGTTTTTCCATCAGGAGCGTTGGAGCTCGAGAATGATAAGAAAGAAAGATTCAAGGCAAATGGCCAAAGGATAAAAAGGTATTTCAGATTTGCTGAGGAGGTCCGAGCTCTGGAAACTTTCTATCTTGATGAAGTCTGAGTATTCAAGGTGACTGCATCATGCTGCGACGTTAAATCAAACGCTATTGGGAGGCAACCTAAATTATTGTGATGTTGTATATTTTATTGTTTAGATTTAGTTGATTTTATGAGATTGGGTTGATGGGTGTGTAAGTGTGCAGGAACCCAGGTTTGAAGCAGTTGGAAAATTATGAGGCGGTAGATGATAGACGGACCCCATCTATGACTGGGTGAATCGCCCAGATTCTACCGTTTCACGGACCGCCCAAAATGATTTGCCCATAATGAACTACACTGGATGCAAACATGAGTAGGGCGATAGGGTTGGATGAATCGTCCAACACTAGACGAAACGCCTAAACCTGACCATCCATAAGCATCTCCACGGGACTGAAAGGGTTCTCGGATGGAACTATTGGACGAGCCGTCCAATGTTCCGTCCCAGGTAAGTCGGGTTTTAGCTGGGTTATGTGATGTCTATTTAAATTCTTACCGGACCCACACACATAAATTCGATTTTTTCTCTTTTTACTTATATCTTTTGTCCGATCTCATAACTATTTGTAGTGTCATTATTGTTCTTTGATATTTCTCCCGATCAAAACCACCCATATTCCGTAGCTGTCAAGAACGTGAATTCTAAATACCATAAGTGTTGGAAAATCAATCTGTTCATAACGTAATTTCTACGTGCTGTGCAACAAAGTGTTGTCAAAGTAGAAGCAGGGTACCCTAAACCTACTCCATCATTGTGGTAAGTGTGTATTGAATTTTTCCTTGTTTGTTGAAATTTGATTTTCATATGTAGTTATGGCAAGGCGAAGTCTGAGTAGCTTGACGCCCATTACGTTAAATCGAACGAAAAATTCACATGATTGGTTGATTTCACTAGCATGGGTTTCACTAGAAAATCAATTTTTGTAGTAAGGGGATTTGGGAATATCATACACTTAGAGATTGAAGTGGTCTATTTACTTGATTTCATCAAATAGGGCATAACTGTGCAAAGGTATTGAACGGATGAGGGTCTGGATGAGCCATCTTGAGTAAGATGATTCGCCCATACTTATCACCCATAGAGTTTTAATCTGGTTAATAATTAAAAGGAACTAAGTGATAAGGCACGAAAGGTCGGACGGGCTGCCGTCGGATCTTGGACGGCTCGTCCAAATGCATTGTCTGAAAGAAACTAAACTGGTTAGTGATAAACGATGGAGTGGATGAACCTTCTATATTTGGATGAATCGTCTTAACCTTTTGTCTAAAAGATTTTAATCTGTTTTATACTCCCCAAATTTTGATTTGATGATTTTGGTATCGGTGCTAACAATATTCGTGCAAGTACCAATGCCTCCCAAACTTCATAAAAGGCGAGTAAGTGGACAGAGAAGTGAAATTTCACGGGGTTAATAGACGAGGATGACATCCCTGAGCAGAGAGTGACTAGACTACAGTCGAGGCAAGCTAGGTCCCCTGAGGAGCCTACTCGACTTGACCCAAATGTCATAAGGAATTAGATGAAGAGTCGGGGGATATGTCAGTTAGCGAGGATTCGGGAAACGAAAGCAGTTCAGATAGACCAAATCTAACACCTTTACAAGCCTTGGATAAAAATCTTCGGCGTATGTGTATCAGGTTATAAAAAGTAAAAATTTGGAATTACGTGATAGACTCCCAATGGGCAATGGAAGGGGCTGATATAATATATGCTGAGGGACTAATAACAAATGCTAAAAATCAATTCAAGCGGAGCATTACGGAAGATGTTCAGATTGTCACTACACATCTGCCAGACTACCCGGAGATTGATAAAGTATTTGAGGCGTATCAGTTGGGTTGGATGAACAGATCTCCTAGCCAGTATTATCCCACAATAATTCGTGAATTTTATGCCAACTACAAAGCTTTTCTACAGCTCATGGCAGACAAAGGTCAAAAAGCTTCTAATATGCCTATTTTGAGTTCAGTTAAGGTTCGGAGAGTTGCTGTTGATGTCTTCGAGGAGTTGATCAACCGGATGCTGTTTGGTAATGATTATAGTCCTCCAGCAAGGTAGCCGTATTATGTCTATCGGTACACCAATCGCAAGACTCAGCGGAAATGGTTTGCGCAAGTGTTAACTGATTTTGAGCTAGCTTGGTTAAACAATCCTCGTCTGTCGATTCAAATAGGGATGCTTAGTTTTATTGCCAAGTTTTGGTGCGCGGTTGTGAGAATGTGTGTCCGCCCGACAAGAGCAGACAAATTGACTGATGAAGATGCTGTTTTGGTGGCCAGTGTCTGAGTACAAACTAAACTTTGGCAGAATAATCTCCAAGGAAATGAGGATGACGGCCTAGTGAGACGGTACATCATATTCCTACCTATGTTTGATTATTGAAATGTGCAAGAACACAAATTTGCTCATCGTGCCTGGTATTTAGGTGGCTAATGATGCTTCGAAGACCTAAGACATTAAAAGATCTAATGTTCTCTCAAAAAGTGAGATGAAGAAACAAAAGAGTGGGGCCGCATCAACATCATAAACAAGGTCAGAGGATCTGGTTGGAACTGATATTAATGACACTGCTGCCATTCATCTGCTCATGGGAATCTAGTTAGCTAAGGGTACTGGGCATACCACACAGTCATCCAGTCGAGCGTCCTCCTCCTTCACCATTTGATTTCACCCCACTGAACTTCGCAAAATTGGTAAAGAGAGTGAAACGAAATGAGTGTCAGCTTGAAGTGCTGTCGGAGGAAATGAAGCAGTTAATGGAAAGAAAACTTAAAACTGCTCTAGAACCCTACAACACACGTAGGAACGAATTGACAACATCATTAACCCTCTTCTAATGATTATGGTTGTAACTAATCCTCTTGAGGTTATTAAATATTGCACTCTCTTACTGTCTGAAAAGGTGTAAAAGAGATTGGTCAAAAATAGGTTGAGAAACACCTAGGCTAATACATCATTAGTAATAACTGATATACTTACAAAAGATTGCAAGACTATTAACGCTCATAATCTGAAGATTTGTTGATACCATGGTGATCCCGATTCGGGGTTTTCTCATTATCTGAATTCATTACCAAATACGTAGCTTGATCTCTGAAACTCAATTGCATACTGTTACTGTTGCAACATAAAATCGCCCATATTTACATTTATGTCTAGGAAATAAACGACTAATTGGTAAATATTCTCATTCGGCTTGAATTTTGAAGCCATATTCCATGTGTGATTCGACCCCAATCTTATTCGGTACGACCGCTTATACATTTTTTGGAAGTGTAATTTGGATGTATCAAGGCAGAAGGCAGTGAAGGGGCTTATTAATTATGTTGGATAACAGGATGTGGCTGGGCACAAGGTGGAGGAAAGTAGCTTCTTCTCAATAGCATACAGGTTGTCGACTCAGAACTCTTTTTGCTGGTTCTTCACTGGGGCATATACGCCTCATTGCAGAATTGAAAAACTAAAATGCTTGGAAGAAGTAGCAGGAAAGAAGGAACTATGTGGTGAGGGAGGGATTACAATACAGTTAGACACATTGTGGAGAGAAGGGGATGCACTAGAATCACAAATGTCATGACTGATTTTGCAGATGGATAAAAGATATGGAGTTACATGATCCTACATTAGTTGGTGTAAATTTTACTTGATTTCAAGGAATCAACAACCAAAGTGTGGCAAGGTTAGACAGATCTCTGTATTCCAGGGAGTGGGAGGAATATTTCAAAAGTATAAGGCAATTCTATCCAGGGTAGCATCAAACCATTTCATATTCTTCTTTAATGTGGGGACTGGGAATACATATAACCTTATTTCAAGTTTCATAACTAGTGGCTTAAAGTGGAGGGTTTCATGGATCTGGTACAAGAATGGTGGAGTAGCTTTAGAGTTGATGGTTGTCCTGACTACGGATTAAGGGTAAAGCTTAAATTACTAAAGCAGAAGTTGAAGGAATGGAACAAAAGACTTTCTCTGAGTTATCTAACAGGAAAAATAGCCTGCTAGAGAAGTTACCTGAACTTGATAAAGAAAAGGAACATAGGAATCTCTCTGAAGATGAGATGATGATAAGGTCAACAATACAGGTGGAATTGGAAGTGTTGGCAAAGCATGAAGAAGCTAGTTGGAGACAGAAATCCAAAACTTTATGGTTGAAGCAAGGAGATAAAAATATCATATTCTTTCAAAGAGTGGCTACAACTCATACGAGATATAATACAATTGATAGGTTGATGGTGAGAGATGAGGAGATTCTCAGGAGCCAGAAGTCAACAAAGAGACCTTGATAGAGTTCTACTCCAACCTATACTCAGAATCTGAACCATGGTGGCCAAATTTTCACTTGGGAGGTTACCCAACAGTAACTATTTAAGAAAATGAATGGGTTCAGAGACCACTCAGTGAAATAGAGGTGTTACAGATGATAAAGCAGTGTGATGGAGATAAAACACGTGCGCCCGATGGATTTACTATGTGTTTCTTTAAGTTTTGTTGGGATATCCCAGAAGATGATCTCATGCCGACTATTCAAAACTTCCACAAAATGAGTGTTTTTGAGAAGTTCTTTAATCCTACTTTTGTAGCTTTAATTCCAAAGAAGCCTGGAGCAGTAGAGCTAAAGGACTTTAGACCAATCAGTTTAATAGGAGGGATCTATAAAATTATTTCTAAACTATTAACTGAAAGGCTGAAGACAGTGATAGGGACATTGGTAGATGAACATCACATAGCTTTTCTGAAAGGAAAGACAGATCATGAATGCAGCACTGTTGGCCAATGAGTTGGTAGATTGCAGGGTGAAACAAAGAAATCAAGAATTTTGTGCAATCTAGACATTGAGAAAGTGTATGATCATGTCAATTGGAATTTTCTCCTTAAAATTCTAAGGGACATGGGATTTGGTAGTACCTGGATTAGTTGGATCAGACTTTGCATTTCAAGTGTGAAATTTCCCTCATTATTAATGGTAATATTGAAGGCTTTTTCCAATCACACAGAGGTTTCGGGCATGGAGATCCTATGTCTCCTTTCCTATTCCTGATTGCTATGGAGGGTCTCAATCTTATGTTGAGGAAACCAAAAGCAAACAGCTGGATAAAAGGATTCAGTGCTCAAATTGGAAGGGGAGAAAATCTAGAAATTACACATCTATTTTATGCAAATGATCCTCTTATCTTTGTGACGCAAAGGTGCTTCAAATCAGACATTTAAGGGCTGTCCTAACAAATTTTTTGGGAATCTCAGGACTTCATGTAAATTGGCTGAAAATCCAACTATTCCCCATCATTCAGGTTGACAACTTGCAATTTTTGGCTGAGAATCTGGAATGTCAGGTTAGCTCATTACCAACAAAGTACCTAGGTAATGGTCTAAAGACTCAATTTTGGAATGAAGTTTGGTTAGAGGAAAAAAGCTTGAGAAGTACTTTTCCACATCTGTACACTCTAAGCTTGCAAATAAGTGCTACTATATCACAAGTATGGAGTCAACAAAGATGGAATCTAATGTTCAGGAAAGCACTTAATGACTGGAAGTTGGAAAAGTAGCTAGTCTACTGGAAACCCCAAGTGCATTTCAAGGTAAGTGGACGAGGTCTGATATGCTAGCTTAGAAACCTCATAGAAAAGTTTTGTTCACAATTAAATCTTGCTACTGGAAACTAAACTCTAACCAGAAAGCGGCATACACATAGCCCTGGAAAGCGATTTGGAAGACCACAAGCCCTCCAAAAGTTTCATGTATCACCTGGCTAGTACGTAGAAAAACCTACCTCACCCATGAGGCACTGCAGAAAAGCCGATGACAAATATGCTCTAGATCTCTCATGTGTAAGCAGTATGCAGGAAGCAGAAGTCAACAATCATCTATTCCTACATTGTAGTATTGCTACAAGCCTGTGGAATATGTTTTTATACATTCTAGGAATTAACTGGGTGATGCTTAAGACACCCTTGGAGCTGATGGATAGCTGGACAGGAATTGGAAACGGAGGGAGAGTAGAAGATTAGCGGAAGACTATACCAGCATGTATATGGTGGGACCTTGTGGAGAGAAAGGAATGATAGGTGCTTTGCAGGGCAAAAAACTAGCATACAGAAGATCAGGATAAAATGCATTAGCCTTCTATTTTTTTTGGTGTAAACAAGAGTTGGTAGGGGAAATAGTAGATTTAGTTGATTTCATAGGAAACTTGTAAAGTGTCCTTATGGGGTGTGCCCACCACTATGTGGAATGTAAGTTTCCAATTCATCATTTGTTGGATGACGAATTTTTGGTGTGAATATAAATTTACCTTTATCTCAAAAAAAGTAACTCT
>JBDJHY010196676.1:0-11711 GCA_039654485.1 Withania somnifera | reverse complement strand
ACAGGCATTAAATTCAGCATCACCAGCACAATGATTCAGTTGTTGAAGATGGAACATCTATTCCTTAGTATTGTTGGTGAGGACCCAAATTTACACTTGAAAAATTTCACACCCATCTGAAAGTCTTACAACTTGCCCGGAGTGACCAGAATGCTATCAGGCTGAGGCTTTTCCCACCATCACTGAGTTGAGAAACGACTATATGGCTCGATGATTTACCTCTTGACTTTGTTGTAAATTGGGTAGAACTAAAAGAGGCTTTCCTAGAAAGGTTCCTTCCCCCTTCCAAAATGCTAGTGCTAAGAGATGAGATAAAAAACTTTAGGCAGAAGCCTGATGAAGCTGTTCATGAAGTGTGGCTACACTTTAATAAGAAGATCAATTAATGCCCTACACATATGCTGGGAGATAACTACCTGAAGGAAATATTTTATCATGCACTAAATACTCCTTCGAAATTGGATGTGGACAGAATCAATGAAAGGTCCTATATGTTGCAAACCTATGCCTAAGTGTCCCAAGAGTTAGACACAGTGAAGAGCACAAAAGGTTGGCACACCAGAGAGTCTAAAATATCTGGTGGGGCCATGATTGATGTCATTTTGATAGGGCAACACCGAAGAGAGGATGAGCGAGATCAAGATATGGCATATCTGAAGACACAGATCTATCGGATATCTAAGAAACTGCTTGGAGGTAACTAAGTACCTTCAAAATTAGAGGGGGTTCCAATAGGGAACCCAAGGTAGGAACAAAAATACAAGTACTTTAATGGCAAAAGATCCTACCGAGATAAAGATCAGAGTGGTTGGAAAGATATGAAGGTGTTCAACAAGAATCAAAATGGAGTGAGAGGGACGTGAACACCTCAAGAATAGAAGAGATGCTGGGGAAGGTGCTGACTAAAGTAGAGTCGTATGATGAGAGACTTTAATCCATCAACTCCAAGGTTTAAAACATTGATCAGAGGGTTGACTCTCACTCGGACTCAATCAGGCACCTGGAATTTCAAATAAGGCAGCTATATGCATCACATGACTGAGCCCCCAGCTAGTAAGATCGGGAGGGTTAGTGTCCTCTTAAGAAAACTAGCGAAGAGTTGGAACACTTCCCAATGATACTGTGCAGATCCCTAACAAGGAAAAAGTCTAAAGACTTAGATATAACCATCGTGTCACGATGTTAAATCAAGCACTATTGGGAGGCAACCCAAATTTCTATCCCTTTTTATTTTCTATTGATTTTGTTTTTAGTCAATTTCTAGTTAATTATTTAATATTTTAAGAGAGTTGTTTATGGTTGCATATTCCATGAGGGCTTAATTTATAAAAAGGAATTGAAAGTGAACCATGACAGTCAGACAGAATAACAGGCTATTTTTCTTTCTCTAGAAGAGTTTCCCAATAGTACCGTCTGTCCGGAGCATCACTTGATAAAGGGTGGCCCCCAGTCGGTTGCCTTGATGAACCATCTGGTGATAGACGGTTCACCTAATCAGCCGTCTGTGGCCTAATTCTAATTAACTAAAATCCTATCTACTAACTGTTCATGAGCATAGGAGGGTGACTTTCAAGTAACCCACCACCTTATTGTGTAACATCATGGGTATTGTGATTCCTATTTCAAGTAATGTGTACTAATGGTTTTGAATTCTTTTCTCTAAATTTACACTTGAAATATAGGTCTTCTTAGGCATGATGCTTGGATGTATTTAGTCAATTGAATAAATATTGCTGGATTATTTTGAGTTTATACAGTTAGTACACATTCAGGCTGATAGGTAGGTGAATCGTATCATGGAAGACGACTCGCCTGGCCATACCTCTTGTCCATAGACACACTGTTTATATCATTTTATTTTTACATAAGTCTAGATAAGACATCAGGTGGACCGCCTACTATCAGATGGATCGTATGTCCCATTGTCCAAAACAGACAATTGACCAGGAAAATCGTTTATGCTAAGATGGATCGGCCAGTCCTTCTGTCTGACTTTATTTCACATACGGGTGTTTGTTATCCCGTTATGCTTTTTGACATTTTTCTTCTATCTAGGTATGTATGGCTCATAAACTACCACAACACAGAGGCAATTTCCAATGCAGCGGTGTCACCAGGGGATTAATAAATTAGGATTCCAGCCCTGATTAACATGTGATATGCCGTCAAACTCGCCTAGAAAACACACCATCCATACCTGATCAGGTATCGATATCCACGTCTTATAAGGAGTCTGAATATGTGTCTCAGAGTTCATTTGAGGCTAGCAGCAGTAGCAACAGCAGTACCCAAAGCGCTAACCTCACACTAGTCAACACTCCCATAGCTCACCTGCAGGGAGACATATACAAGGTGATAAAGAACAAAAATGCAGAGTTTCAAGATGAGTATCGATGGGCCGTGCCTGGTTGAGATATAATTTTTTCTAAGGGGCTTTTCACAAATGCTAAGGGCCAGTTTCAGCAGAGCATCACTGAAGAAGTTTGGATAGTCATAGATCACTTTCCTGACTATCCAAATATTGAGAGAGTCTTTATAGACTATCAACTCGAGTAGATGACCAAGCTACCAAACTAGGATTATCCAACTTTAGTTTGTGATTTTTACATAAACTAGAAAGCAACATTGTAACAAATCATTCCAAAGGGACAAAACATTTCAGAGTTAGGAGTCCTTGACATTATTAATGTTCAAAGAATGCCCGTTGACATATCAGCTGAAACCATAAAATGATTCTTATTTGGCCCTAATTATAATGATCCTGCCAACCATCCTAACTATATCTACAAATATGCAAACAGAAAGATCCAGCGAGACTTGTTTTCTCGGGTCATGACAGATACAAATCCAGCCTCTCCATCCAGACTGCATCACTAAGCTTCATTTCTAAGTTCTTGTGGGCTATGGATCGGATGTGGATTAAGTCAATGAGGACCGATGAAGATGCCGTGTTGGTTGCGTGCCTAGTCTCCAAGCATAAATTAAACTTTGGCCATCTGATAGACAAAGAACTCTGAATGTGCGCTACGCGTGAAGGTACGACTTATCCTTATCTTGATTAATTACTGAACTTTGTCAACAAGACAAGGTACCTATTTTACTAGCATTGATTTGGGAACTGATGCCGTGAAAACATATGATATGGAGAGATTGAAAGATCTTTCAAAATTAAAGGTGAAGAAGCAAAAAGATGCAGCCACTTCTGCTGCTAGAACAGGCTAAGGATCCAATGGGCATAGATTCTATGATTGGTTCTTTCATCCTTACTGCACATAAGGATTTTAGTGCCTCAAGACTATAGGGCCTGACCCTTAGTCAGTCTGCCGATTGTCCACCGCCATCTATATTCGATTTCACCTCTGCCAACTTTGCAAGATTAGTTAAAAGGGTGAAACAAAATGAGACTTAGTTAGAGGTGTTATAAGTGGATGTAGAGCTTCTGATGAATCATAAAATTAAGACGGCTTTGGAGTCGTATGACACCATGCAGACCAGAATTGATAAATGAGTGCCTCTACCTACTAAGCCCATCTGAATGGTCTAGAATTCAGGTCGAGTTGGAGCATCTGCATTCTGATCTCTCTTAAGGGTGGATGTATTTATTTGTTTATTTTGTTGATTATAGATAATTTCTAGCCTACTGCGTACAATTAGCTACCATTGTGGCTGCAAAAGGAGGCCCAACATCAGCGGATCCCATCAATTTTGAAATTGAGGATCGAATATTGAGCATGACACAGATGTAGTCCAAAGGGAAGGGCATCATGGCAGGTGGTGAGGACCAGGAGGAGTTTGGAAGAAAGAAGACAAAGTGGGGTAGCCGCCATTAGGTGGATTATTTGGAAGAGGTGTTGCGGGCATCTAAGGAAAGTTTTTTCTTGATTAGGATCAATGACAAGCACAAGAGGTGGGTGCTTTTGCAAGCACAATGTCAGCTGAGTTTGACCACTTCAGCAGGGTATCCCCCGCTACTACAGAGCCGAGTGGAACAACAGGCACGAAAACCCAACAACTGTCTAAGGTTGCTCCAAAGATGGAGGATATAACCTATGTCATGCTTTTATGGTACACTTTGTCTTCTGTTTTTCTCATTAAGGACAATGCACCATTTATTTGTTAGAGAGGGTGTACCTGTTTTTGTTTTCTTATGTCTGACGATTTTTATTGCCAGATTCTTTTCCCTCAGGCATGCTATTTAGGAGAACTAGTATGTTGGGTTTATTTTGATGTTTTGAAGTATTTTTGATTATTTATTTTGATGTATTTTATTTATTTACTAATTTGGGATATACTCTATTAAACATTAATACCCATGTATATATTAGTTTCAGCATTCAATTATTTTATTGGGGTTCGATCAAGTGTTGATTGTATGATATTCTACAATTGCGGTACATTATGGATGTTACTATTGATTGTATTTGTATTTCTCTATGCCATCTTCTTAATGAGTTTGAATTGAAAGTATATACTTGTAAGTGTGGGGGAGTAATTTTGTGTAATCTGTTGTGTATATGTTATCTAGAACTTGCCCGGTTCAAATTGTAACTAAGTTGAATGTAGGATGATATGAAAATGATCCTAAGCCTTCTTTGATAAGTCACTAAATCCTTAAAGGAGTCACCAACCAATTAATGAATTTTCAAGTTGAACCCCTTTTACGTCTACTAAAACTAAACTGTTTAAGTACCTAGAAAAAGAACAATGAAAGGAAAAGGTTCTTGTTATAGCCCTAATTACCTATTTGATATTGTGAACTTAGACATGAGCGTTATAACCCAAGTATGGGGTGTCTAGGTAGAAGACACAACAAAACAACAAGTGGTAATCAGTCTATCCTGGCCTTGATTTAGTAATGAGTAATGTGTCTTCAACCTAAGTTTAACTTTAGGTTGATTGTGGATACCATGAACATGTCCCTTAAAAATAAAGGTAATCGTCAGTTTTGGAAAAAGTAGTCAAAAGAGAAATCATGAAAAGAAAATAAAAAGAAAGAAAAGGGGAAGAGTTCATGTGTACAAAAAAAGGGACTTAAGGTCAAGTTTAAATAAAAGAAGATTGTAAAGGAAAAAATGATGGAAGAAGAAAAGGAGGGTAATGGAACAAGTTGAGTCAGTCACTAAGTACCCAAATCATTCCTTACTAGTATTTAAACCAACATTATAAGCCGAAAAATGTCCCGATGTGATTCATATCTTACTGAACACTAGGTTGTAATTGATAAGGGAAAGCCTATGGCTATTGTGTATACAAGTTGATATCTTTCTCAGTGTGAGAAGATACTTTCCCAGTCCTAATATAAAATAAAATTTCATTGTGTGTGGGACTTCATTGTTTTGAGATCAAGTTGATACTTTGATCAATTTTGAATAAGTTAATGCAGTAGTGTAGGGGATTTAAGCCTTGTGAAAAGTCTTTCAATGTGTCATTTGAAAAATTTATAGTGTGAGTAGATGTAGTAGCCGATATGATGTGATACCTAATAAATGATTGTGCTGAGATAAATTATGTACTAGGGGTGTTTTAAGTGTTTGATGGGTACTAGTTCTATTTTTTCTCGAGGACAAACAAATGTTTTAGGTTGAGGGTGAGGATGTGACGGTATTTTACTCTATATTGTGCACTTAAAACCATGAAAATAAAGTATGTTCTTGAGTAATAACACTGTGTATTAATGTTTTTTGTTGAGTATTTACAGGGTTAAGTCAATATGAGGAAGCTTGAAGAAATTGTACAGATAACGGGCAATTTCTACACAAGTAAGAGACGATTCTCCTGCTTCCAGGTGAACCTTCTGACCCAGCCGCCCAATAGGAATCACACTGGTTAAAATATTTCTACCATATGATGGAACAAAAAACAGTCAGAATACAGACGACTCACCTGACGGAGCCGCCCATTTGATGTTTCACTGGTTAAATAACAAGAACCAAGAAACCCAACAGACGGAAGGTCAATGAGGAGATGGTTCACCTATAGGGAACCGTATGATGTGAAATTAACTGAAATAGGAGGTGGAAGACTGAAGACTAGAAGGTCTGTCTTTCACCAGGCGATTTGCCCCATGTTTTTCCCAAGCTAAATAAAGGCCTAGTCTGAGTTTCTGTTATTTCACTTACCCCCATTCTCTATAAAAGGAAAATTTAGCATAGTTTTACAGAGAGGAGATTCTATACAATTACTTACACGTATTTTAGAGAGAGGAATACTTAGACAGACATGTGCTTTTAGGGTTTGATACCTATATTCTTCAAAGAACACAAGTGTTTAATTCTTTGATCGTTATTGTATAATCAATTGAAAGTTTACTTCTGTGGTATGTTATACATGACTTTACGATTTAATTATTGTAGGATGATATCAATGGTGGGCTAAACCCCAATCCTAGGGTTCTGGGATCCTAGCTTAAACTGCATTAGGATTGTAATCTGTATAAGTTATTGCATCTATTCCTTCATATGAATATAATCTCTATGTAATAAATAAATTTTAGTGGTGGAAAACACTAGACACGCCTAGGTTTAACTAGCACTAACCCTGTGGATAAAACTAGGAGTTGAGATTATGCAAAGAAATTTAGAGCGTTAACCCTTGTCTAATGGTTTCTGTTGTAACAAGAGTAATCGTCTTAAGTTTTTAAGACAAATACAATGAACTCATTCACAGCCCTAACTCGGAGCAGAAGAGATTTTCTTAGGATTAAAGATTGAGAAACACTTAAGCAAATAGCATTATGTTTGTACGTAACTCTACATTTAGAAAATATTATGCAACTGTGTTAAGATTATAATTCGAAGGTTGGTTGAGCCCTGATGAACATGAACTAAGGTTAACAATACACTTGATTCAATCTATAATCACTAATAGTAACAACAAATATTGCAATACAATAAATCCCCTTTTTTACTTCTAGTTTATTGCTAGAAAAAAGCACTAACTATTTGCTACTATTGTTGGGCGTATATCCGATACCTTATTCCATATAGGATCGACCCAAACATAGTTGGCTTCTATATTTTTTCAACCGACCACTTATGCTTCAAAAGAAAGTGTAGTTTAGGCATTATTAGTGGTGTGATGAGGTCGGTAGGCAGTGCAAGCTTAGTCCAAGGTATATTAGACCATTTGAGATTTTGGAGAGAGTTGGTGATGTTGCTTACCGGTTGGCCTTATCTCTTATGCTTTAAGTCGTTCATCCAGTATTCCATGTTTCAATATTATGGTAGTATATTTTGGACGAGTCTCATGTCATTTGAGAGGATCCAATGCAGCTTGATGAGACTTTATATTTCGTAGAAGAGCAATTAGAAGTGTTGGCCATGGATGCTAGAAGGCCAAGATCTAGAGAGATCCTAGTAGTTAGGGTTTGTGGAGGCACCACCCAGTCTAGGAGGTTACTTGGGAGATTGAGAGTGATACATGGAAGAATTATCCACAACTATTTTAGACATCAAGTACTTTCTCTCCCTATTTTTTTTCTTCTTTTACTTGACTTTCGGGGATGAAAGTACTTTTAGTAGCAGATGTTGTAATGACCCTCATGGTCATTTATGACAAATACATGATGTTTTAAATTCTAGAGCATTTCAGTAGCTGCCCTAAGTCATTTATGACTTGCTAGGACAGTAGTTTGGTTCCCTACAGCTCGATTAAGAAATATCTGAAATTGCTTGTGTTAGAGCCTAAAACTTAATACTTGTTGACTAAATTCAACTTTCCTTTAAATGAGTTCAAAATTAAATTTCAACAGTTTTTTTAGCTCTGTAATGCCAAACAAAGTCAAGATTGACCTAAGTTCATTTTTCGGGGTTTTTGTTTGCAATTGGTGCTCATTTATGGATTTCAATTAAGTTTAAAGCCTAAAGTTGGTGCTTGAGTGGTATTTTGATGTTTAGAGTGTTAGAATGGGTTTCTGACACTTCCATCAGTTCTAAAATGGTAAATTTAAGCTAGTTTGACCCGTGGTCGCTTGCAAAGGTGTCTGTGCTCGATTTGAGTTGGTTTGTGGAAAGTTGGAAATTTCTCATTTTGGCTAAGTCTTTGTTTGGGGGTAATGTTTTCTCAAATAACCTCCCATGTCCATCTCGTCCATTTCGTTGAGTTCATAATATGCTTTACAAATAATACATATTTTTGGTTTGCCAAAATTACACTCTGTTTTATTTTTGGGACCCTTGTACAAATTTTGAAAAGTACTATTTTTATAGGTGTATACACATACCAATTTGTCGGTCAAAATGCCAACTTATTGGTGACCGATAAATTAGACATTTAGATGATAAATTTGTACCTATTAGTGGTTTCCAGATACCAGAAAATGCTGATTTATCGATACCACCAATTTAGCTAGTTTTCTGGGGCATGCCAATTTATTGGCACTTTGTCCGATTTATCGGTACCTGCCTTTCTTGCTAGTGCTCAGCAGGGATACCGATTTATCGGCACAAGTGACTGATAAATTAATATCTGAGGCATATTTCTTTCGTTTTCGACCCTTTTTTGGTCCATTATTTCATCTACTTTTTCTCTTGTTTTCTCTATACTTTTTGTGCGATTTGCTTTGGAAACTTCCCCAACTCTGTAAAAAAGTTTCTTGAATATCCCATAGGTCTTCCTTATCCTTAGTAAGTAATGTCATATATTTAATTCCATGAAAATTGGGGTTTTTCCTTAATTGATGCCCTAGTCATGATTTCTTGATTTCATCACTTACATCCGAAGTTGTGGGGTAAATCCTTGTTTATTAGGGTTATTTTACTTGGTAGTTATCTTTTCTTTTCCAATTTCATCGTATAGTTCCATAAAGATCGAATCTTTAAATCATGTTCAAGGGTCTTTCCTTTCCCGAATAGTATTCAATTTTGGGGCACGGGTTCCTGGTAACGACGGGAATCCCGTGAAGATGTTTGTTTTCAGTTTCGACAAGCGGGCCTTATAGCCCATTTTAGGCCGATTTTAGACCTAGTCTGGAACTTAGAATAATTTATATCATTAGACTAATATTGATATATGGAATACTATTTTGCAAGTTTCAGAGAAATTGAGTTCATTTGATATCGATCAGAGTAATATTTGCGAGGTTGCAGTACTTTATCATCGGACGACAAGTAGGCTCCGTCGGGCTATCTATGGGTTTATAACTTTAATAAATGTGCTAAATAGCATTTATGGGTTGGGTATCTAGGTTGTTATAGTAACCTTGAACCATTATTTCGTTCGTTCCTTATTCGCTATCTATTTCGATATTCGGATTAATAGGGTGTCTGTGACTTAGGATTTGCCCAGTTATACCTATGTGGGGTATATGTGGTTGCCATTTCATGTATATATAATTGCTGATATGTTGTACATGCATTATAAGTGTGGTTGGGCTATTGGCTCTGTTGAGAGTGCATTTGGGCAGGACTAGTATAACCAAATGTTTTGAGTCTTGAAGGCTAGACACTGATTTTGACAATGATGACGGATAATAAAATAAACTAATAAATTGTATTATTCTAGTAATAATATAAGTAAATTTACCTTTAGTGGTTTTAGACTCGGTGGTGTATCAAACACCCGGTACTACTATTTATACTTATTTTAGCCCAGACTTTACACCCTGGCACCGAAAAATATCATTTGACTAATTAATGCTATGACTTGAGGTTGACCCCGTTCGGTAGTGAGTTCAGCCACTAGTACTTGAGTCCGTCATTGTACAGTAGTGAGTATAGTTCAGAGGATTATTGATAGAGTTCCCTTGAGGACTTTGGTGATACATGACATTGAGGTGTAGGATGCCATAACCTGTCGATATTGTGGCTTTGAGGCATGGAATGCCATGACTTATCGATACTACATCATACCGAGACCATTAATATATATAAGGTGTTGTACACCTAATTTGGTACCTCTGAAGCTTATGGTATTGGATGTGAGATTATGATGATGTTAGATATTATATGTGTTAGGCGTACCTTTATTGACCCTACCTCTGGGCTACAGCGATGTGAATGAGGAGGGGTATAGGGAGGATTAGCGCTATATGGGGAACACTTAGGGTAGCCTCCATGGATTCTTCCTGCTGGGCCTATGGGTATCGCAGGAGAAACTTACACAAGATCGATTATATTATTGTGTGTTTTTAGTTTTCTGCACTTGTTTTCTTTAGTATACTCCTGGTCATATGGAAGCCAATGGGTGAGCATGTTTACTATGTACGTTGCATTCTTTATGGGGGATTCACAGTGTTTATATTCTTATTAACTTACTGTTATTACTGCCCCATGATATTACTAATTATTAGATAGTTCTGATTACGAGGGTTATTGTGGTTATATCATCTTATCAGTCTTTTCTGTTTTACTTAAGTTTACAAGTATACCGTCCATGTTTTCTTTCTTTCTTATTTTTAACTCTTAATTTATTATTGTTATTATTCACACATACTTTTGCAAGGATTCTGGGAACGTCTTCCTTCATACCCTGAAATCCTGTTATGTGATTAGCTAGCAATGACATGTTCTACTTGTTACTCGATTCCTCTTTGAGTAGCTAGATTCCATGATATACTATTGGTTTTGTGACCTTTATTATTTCATTCCGTTAATTACTTCTTTTATTATTTTTATGTGCTCAGTGGGCCCTCGGAGCCTACTGGGTATGAGTTGCTTCTGCAGCTTGTACTCATACTACACTTGCCCATGTGCAGATTCAAGTATAGGTGCCCGACCTTGATTCAGAATGCTGTTCGTGCAGACTCTATTATTTTTCATAGATTCAGGGTGAGCTTCGCGTCTATTTTTTCATGATTCTCTTCAACATTAGATTGATCTCAATGTATTTTCTGAGATACATTTGTATTAGGTATTTGATTCCATATTCTGCACTTACAGGTTTTGTAAAACACTGAACTGGGTTTTGGGAATTGTTGATTCTTTATATTTCTGCTTTTATTTAGATATTGTTATTATACTTGTGCTTTCCGCTTTTGTCATAGTAGTCCTCCGCTTTGGTTTCAGACTGCGGGGTTGGTTCTCCTATTGGTGGTATAATAGGTTCCATTATGATCTAAGAGATTTGGTCATGATATGGGGATGAGAAAATATATAGGCTATCCAAGACGAGGGAGCGGCGGATGTGTGACCTTGACCATGTATAGTGTATCAAGGGAGAGGATGGTAATTTCTTAGTAGAGGATGTCCACATTAAGAAGAGATAGAAATCATACTTCCATAAGATTTTGAATGATGTGTGAGACACAAACATTATTCTAGGTGATTTGGAGCACAAAGATAGATGCCACAATTATAGGTATTGTAGGCGTATTATGTTGGAGAAGGTTAAGAAACCTATTCGTAGAAGGTGTAAGGGTAGATCAAATGGGCCAAATGAGATTTTGGTGGATTTTTGGAAGAGCTTTGGAGGGGCAAGAATTGCATAGATAACCAACTTGTTTAATGTTATTTTCACAACGGCGAAGATGACTAAAGCATAGAGATAGAGTACGATGATCCCATTGTATAAGAACAAGGGTGACTTACAAAATTGCAACAACTATAGGGGCAGCAAGTGTCACGACCCGATTTCTCGGAGTCATGATGGCACCTACTATACCCAATTAGGAGAACCAACCCTCGTAGTCCGTAGCCGAAGCGGAGGACTACTACAGTAAAGACAGAAGAATAGCCAAGAAATAAGTTTATAGAACAAACCAACCCAAGACTCGA
>JBDJHY010196659.1:0-11712 GCA_039654485.1 Withania somnifera | reverse complement strand
CATAGAATCAGAGCTGGAAAGAAAGAGATGGATGTACTTCGTCATCGTATTGGCCTCTGCCTCCCATGTAGCACCCCCCGACTTCTTGATTTCTCCATAGTACCTTAACTGAATCCACCTCCATATTTCAAAGTCTACGAACCTTCCTGTCTAGAATCTCAACTAGAACCTCCCCATAGGTAAGGCTATCCTTGATAGTTATGCTCTCAAATGGAACAACTAAAGAAAGGTCATTTAAAAATTTCTTTAATAGAGAAACATGACACACCGGATGGACTGCTGCGAAACTAGCTGGAAGATTCAACTCATAAGCCACCTGGCCTACTCTTCTCATAATCTAAAATGGACCAACATAATGAGTACTAAGCTTCCTTGTCTTCCCAAACTGCATCACACCCTTTATGGGTGAAACCTTCAGATAAACCCAGTCACCTATATTAAACTCTAACTCTCTCTCCTCCTAACATCTGCATATGACTTTTTCCTGCTTTGAGCAGGCTTTAACCTTTCTTAAATTAACAAAAATTTATAACTAGCCTTATAAACCAAATCTGGACCCATCAAAGGTATATCACTAGCCTCAAACAAACCGATAGGGTATCTACACCTCCTCATATATAAGCCATCAAATTGACCCATCTAGATATTAGAGTAATACCTATTATTGTATGAAAATTCACTCAAATATAGTTTGTTATCCCAACTAACCTTGTAATCAAGTTCCCACTCTCTTATTATATCCTCCATAGTTTGGAAGGTTCGTTCTTCCCGACCATCTGTTTGCAGATGAAGCTATACTGAGGCAAACCTGTGAACCCAGGAGTTTCTAGAAAGACTTCTACAAATTCGAATTGAACTGAGTACCCCTATCTAAAATGATGGTCAAGTTCACACCATGCATGTGAACAATCTCTCAAAGGCTACCATACTCCTCTACAATCACCTTAGTGTGAACCAGTAGAAAATGAGCTAATTTGGTCAATCTATCTATAATTACCCAAATGGAATCCTTTTGTTTTTTTGTATGTGGAAACCCAATAATAAAATCCATGTTGATAATCTCCCACTTACGAGTAGTACATCTCTCCTTCCTGCTTTTGATGTTCGACTTTTACTTGTCGGCAATTTGAACACTTATCCTCATACTCACCTATGTCCTTTTTCATTCCTTCCCACTAGTAAACTTACCTTAAATCTTTATACATTTCTTTTGGCACCTGGATGGATGGAAACTTATAATTTTTTAGCCTTGGAAAAAATCCCTTCCCTTAATCCATCCACATTTGGAACACATAATCGACCCTCAAATCTTAACAATCTTCATTTTGAGAGAAAACTTGTTATTTATTCCTACCAACTCTACTGTTCAACTTAAACCAAAATGGATCTCTATCCTTCTTTTCCTTTATCTCTACTAATAAAGAAGACTTAAACACTTTCAAAAATAACATACCACTCAGACGTATTCAGAACTAAAGCACATTCATATATCCTTCTGCTCAAGCACATATTGGAGGCTTTTGTGGTAAGTGAAAACATCAGCATTGACACCATAAAAGTAGTGCCTTCAAAACTTAAGAGAAAATACCACAGCGGCCAACTCGAGGTCATGAATCAAGTAGTTTTCTCATGGACCTTGAGTTGCCTAGAGTCATAAGCTGTGACTTTCCCATTCTGCATAAGTACATAACCAAGAAAAACCCCAAAAGCATCAAAATAAACCACAAACCTCTTATTACCCTCTGATAGGGTCAAAACTAGAGTTGAAGTCAACCTATCTTTCAAGTCTCGAAACTCTTCTAACAAGATTCAGACCATTCAAACTTAACATTTTTTTGCGTTAATATGGTAGAGGAATTTCAAAGGTGAAAAAACTAGGAACGACTCAAGTAGTACTCGTTTAACCCTAAGAAACTTCTAATTTAGTGAGAGATAGGTCTAGGCCAATTCTTCATAACATCAATCTTTTGAGAATTGACCCGAATACCATCTTAAGAAACAATATGGTTGAGAAAAGCTACAGATTTAAGCCAAAATTCACATTTGGAAAACTTAGCATATAACTAATGGTATATAAAGGTTTGGAGAACAATCCTTAAATGATTTTCATGATCTTCCTCACTCTTGGAATAGAGTAGGATCTCATCAATGAACATAATGATGAAGAAATTGAGATGTGTCTTGAACACTCTGTTCATAAGATCTATTAAAGGGCATTGATCGATAAAAAATACAATGGTCAAAGAGATCGATCAAAAATACATTGGTCAAACACACTCTGTTCACATTCCCTAACCTTGAGCAGATGGTAACTAGACCTGAGATCTATCTTGGAAAGGACACAATCATCCTGAAGTTGATCAAAGAGATCCTCAATTCTGGGAATGTGATATTTTTTCTTACTAGAGACTTTATTCAGCTCTCGGTAATCTACATACATATAGAGAGAACCATCTTTCTTTCATATGAATAAGATAGGAACTCTCCAAGGTGAAACACTGGTCCTAATGAATCCCTTGTATAACTAGCCACTAACTATTCTTTGAGTTCCTTAAGTTCTATTGAAGACACTCTAAAAGAGGAATGGATACGGGCTGTGTATAAGGAAGAAGATAAATCCCGAGGTCAATGTCCCAGTCTGGTGGAATACCAGGTAGATCATCTGGGAAAACTGTTGGAAATTCCCTAACAACTGGGGTTGATTAAATGGTGGGAGTCTCAGAATCAGAGTCCTTAACTCTAACCATATGGTATATACAACCCTAGGAGATCATTTTTCCTTCTTTAACGTAGGAAATAAAATGACCCTTCAAAGTAATGGAACTACCTCCCTATTCTCAGGTTGTCTCACCCGGAAAATGAAACTTGAGTATTCAGGTTCTACAATCAATAGAAGAATAATAAAAACTTAACTAGTATATACCCATAATGACATCAAAATCCACCATATCAAATTCTTCCAAGTCTACTGAGGTGACTCTCCCAAGAACGAAATTGGGCAATTCTAGTAGACCATTTCAACTACTATAAAATCATCGACTAGATTTGAAACTAAAAATCACTCTGAAAGCTGAACAAGACTAAGGCAAAACTTCATAGAAACAAGGTTTAACAAAATATAATGTATCCCCCGGATATATTAACATAAAATAATAAATAGAAACAGCTTGCAATATACCAGTAACGACACCAGGTGGCACCTCTTGGTCTTGGAAGGACCCTTAAACATATAACCAATTTGGAGCTACCCACAATGGTCCCAATAGTAGAACCTTTCTGAGCATTGCAGACTAGTGGAGCTATTGATGTTGTAGACCGTGACTTGCCCGCATTCAAATTTCCTTTCCTTTCCACTGGACAATCCCTAATCTTATGATCCAGTTGACCACAATCAAAACAACCATCTTGTCCAACCAAAATTCTCCCTGTATTATTCTTCCCACACAAAGTGAAAGTAGTAAAAGTTATCTAATGGAATAAATGGTACTATAAGACCTATCCCCAAAGGGCTTTCCTTTATGAAACTGATGAGACCCAGAAACTGGAGCTGCAGCACTGACTGAGGATGGAGCCAATGCTGAAAACCTAGGCCCAGACTTGTTTCCTCCATCATAACCCTATTGCTGGTGACCCTGATCTAAATGATGGAATCTAGCCTTCTTGTTCTACTTCTCTCTCTCTCTCTCTCTCTCTCTCTCTCTCTCAACTTCTCCTCCTTTATATGCAGAGAATGCATCATAGGTCTAGATATGTTCATATCTCTAATCAACATAGTTGTATTTCGCTTTTTCTTCACCAGATCACTTATCCCTAAATCATACTTACTTATCCTAGCCCTTAACCAGTAACCATCTTAGTACCATACTTTGACAGTGAAGTAAACAACCATACTTCATCACAGACATAGACCCCTGCCTAAATAAATAAACTCCTAAACATTAGCTTTTCTCATATCCCTAAGGAAGAAACTATCTGTAAAGGCGTTGACAAAGAATTCCCAAGACACAGGAGAAGCACAAGGCTCTCTAAAAGCTTTCGACTGAGTGTACCGTATGTGAGCTACATCCTAAAGATAATAGGATGCTAGCTCAATTCTCTCTCTCATCACCTAAAAAATCTTCACAAGTTCATCCAAAAAATCCTAAGGATCCTCCCCAACCTTAGAACAAGTAAAAATAGGTGGATTCATTCAAATAAAAGCTCAAGTTCTGGCAGCAACATTACCCTCGATTAGGACTGAACGAACATCATCTTTTTGGTAGACCTGAGTGATGAATTCTTGGGTAGACAGCTATATGACATTACAAAGTACAACAGCGACACCTAGCTCAAGTTAAGCGGCCGGAGCTGGTAGGGATGTATTCGTGATAGGAAGACTAGGAGTCTTATTTGTTATGTCCCTACGAACATGTTGTCTACAAGGAATCATGATTATCTGGAAGAATAGAAAACATATTACCAGAAGTTTGATATAGACTACATAGCACGAGAAAAGATATTAAGAAGGTGAGAATATTTCCTAAACATTCTGTAGCCTCTATATTATAAGTGTGGAGTGCATCACATCCATAAAAGAGGCTCTATCAAATGTGATTTTTGAACATACCCTAGGACCCTTGAACCATGGGCTCTGATACCAAGTTTGTAATTCCCTGAGTCTACCCCTGGACACTACATGGCACTAAGGATTGACTATTGATCCTTGATCAATCCTTTGGCATATGAACCTGTTCATAAACTTAAGGATACAATGGAAAAATAACAGAAAGAGGCTATAAAAAATTCATATGTCATGATAATAGTCTGAATAATTTATAATTTGGACAAAAATGGCAAAAGGTGTGTCATAACTAATAAAATATGACTCTATGTCCAAAAAAAACTCTAACAAGACTAGGGTTAACTATTGTAACAATTATCCAATTAGTTATCATCATGACAACATGAAAGTCATAAGTAAATAAGAAAAGCTCTGGTCCCCGGCATGAGAGAACTATATCTGCATTAATAATAACATGCATAAAAAAAAGGTAAGTATTATCAAATATATATCTAGGGGAATGTATAAAATAATTATGTAAGTATCATGAATTTGAAATGTGCTAATCCATGTAATGATCCAATACAATAACAGGAAAAAATGAGCATGTCATTAATTAGGATTCTTAAACATAAAAAGGTAAAACATTGTTTATTGGACCATAACATTAGTTTTTAACTTAAAAGCCTTATTTATAAGTTAGGACTTTCTAATAATCGACAAATATATGCTATATCTTAAACCCATATCAAAAAATTTCTATTGTCTTATAACCTAAATCAGAAAAGAGTCACCCTAACTTGCCACGACTAGGACTAAACTTATAAGTTCTAAGCTAAGGATCCTTCACTAGAGTAATCATAATGAATTTGAGCAGGCAACACACTTTCGATGGACTTAGTTAAGCCTATCGATGCTACATAATCCTCTTAAAGTACGTTTGCTCATATTTCTACAATATTCTTTTAAAAGGGCATATCTAGATTCCTATAAATTAAATCATAAATAAGACCGAGCTCCTTAATTCTTGTCTCATTTCATAGTACTTGTATAATAGATCTTTTATTATCATAGGATATGCTTAAATTGATTTATGAGGATTTCAACATAAACTTTGTACTTTCTTGAAACAAAGTTATAAGTCCATTTAAAGATCTATATGATGTAACTGAACTAGGTAATTATGGAAAATCATGTATATCATATGATAATCATGATAACAAGTCTTAAATCATGTATATATTGCATAATTGAAAGCATGAAAATATTTTATGAACAAATCATAAATTTGGGTCTTCAAAACCTAAAATGACATCAAGGCTACATTTCATAAAACAGGAGTTTTGGGGCATGAGAAGGAAAGGAACTCTCATTAAATACCCCCGCACCTAAACTGAAGATAAAAACTTGGTGAAATCGTGGAGAAGCTTGAGTACTTGGAACCCTAGGAGGATTTTCTTCTTTCTCTTCTGCTCTTTTCTTCTTTTTTTTTGTTCTTTTGGAAGAATGTGGGGATTGAGGGGTCTTGAATTAATTAAGTATGGGAAACTAAGGGTAGTTTAGGAATTGCATTAATTACCATGACATATAAAACCTAAACGGTCTCTAAAATCACATAGCTTAAGTATGAATGAGTAGGGAAAATGTTAGAAATAACCTTGCAAAAATGGGGAAAACTTTCTCAATTTTACATGCGACTATGACCCCAACTGCGTCACGGTTGTTGTCATGTCAAGCAGCTAACCGTGTAATGTTTAATGTCATGGAAACCTCTCTACTGTTACACGGTAGGTGCGAAGGTTACCCTTAGTCGATTTCCCTGCATATTTTTCTTAGAATGTGGCACTTTGTAATCATATCAAGCTTCCTGCTGTAGCATATTTGGAGGTTTCTAAACATGTAAAGCATGTATAAACATGTGGCATTGATCCCCTATCATTATCTATCCTCCAATAATGTAAAAGAACACCATTTCATCCCTCAAAAACATCAATAAACACTGGAATCGCAAGGAATCATTGAGGTATTACAAGGCCTTAAAGAAAGGGTCATAATGTTTTACTCCAGACTCCAATTGATGTGTGGTTTGTTGCCTTGTAAAGAAGACTTTGAGGGATTCACATATATGCAACAAAAAATTCATAGGCTTTAATAAGGATATATTCATTTGGATTCACATTAAGTCCCCAATGGAATCATCTTTACCAACTACATATAACCTAGAAAGCAATTGCTAATACTTTATAAAGAGACCAAGAAGCCTCAACTTGCCTTAGAATGAAGAACCAAACGAATCAATATCTATTTCTGTTTGGAATGTATTCAATAGTGCAAAAACTAGTTACCAACACTAGGAATAAAAAAGTTTACAATAATCAACACCCAAAACTCAATTATTCAAAGTTTATTAAAAAACTCACCTCGGGCCCACAAGGTTAAAGCCTGAACTTTATTGTGAAAATATGTTACCCATTACTAGGAGAACCTATATATCAAGTCTTAGTAAAAACCAACGATTTTTGGATTCAAAACCTTCAATTTTGATGTAGTAATCAGGTTAAAGTGAGTAGGGATCAATAAAAGTGTGCTTAGAAAACTTATTCAATTTGTATCTGTGAAATCCTTGATCAATCTTTGCTAAGTTGGTATTTAGAGTTGGGAGATGCATGAAAATATAAGCTAACGTCGTGAAATTTCTAATCTAAAATGTCACAGTGCACAATAACCTTCTCCACAAACGCAGGCCCCCTACCACGATCGGGGGGAAAAACTGAGAAACATCTCAAATGCTTCCCTTACTCCACAAACGTGGAGAAAATATATCACAAACTTCCACAACACGGTCCCTCTACACGAACGCGGAGGAGGACAACTGATAACACAAATAATAATTGTTACAGCAAAAACAGAAGTAAGGAAAAGACTCTGAATGGACCCCCAGGATTCATTTGGAATCCCGTGCAAAAAAATCATATATGCAATCATACTAATTTAGAAATTTCAAACTTAAATGAACTATCAAAATATGCATACGAGGTCTTGTTTATTACATACTCGCTAAGGGTTTATTTTTAACAAAAAATATCAAAATGCCTCCGGGGCTCACAAAAAATATAAGCGACCTCATTGAAGACCAAAAAACACTTCCCAAATCTGAAGAAAATATCAGATTTTCAATCTAGATACTCTAAGTTCAGATATTGACCAAAGTCAACCATTCCTCTTAAATTCTAACTTTATCCCGTCAAACCACTCAAAATCACCATGAATGGGCTAAAACAAAAAATGAAGGCCCTACTAGATGAAATTCAATATTCCAGAGATAATGGAACTGACAGATTTCCATTTCGAGGTGCTGAACTTCAAATGAACCCTGGAGTTCGATATTCCACACTTTAAAGCTTTAAAGATAAACACTTCCAAAATCTTACTCAAAACTCATTTCGTTCTCGAACCAACTGCGAAATTAAACTTGGTTTACCTTAATGTAACTGTGAAAAGGGTAAAATAATCACAATTTACAGAAAAAGAAAAAATTACTTGGGGGGTTATTATAGTTAAGCTTATCACCTTATTTAAGCTCAGTGACAATGTTCTTTTTAGTAGTTGACGTAATGTTTTAATCAAGTATAAAGTTTCATGAGACAACTATGTACATTATTGAAGCCATAATTTATATAGATTCTGATTCTTAATAATAATCAACTACGTTAATATTCATTTCCCATCAAAATCAAAATTCACTAAGTTCTCAATCATCATCTGAACTCTAATATGTTGTAAATCTAACACAATTAATCATCTATAAAGAACTGATCATAAATCACATAAATTTAGGTCTAAATAAACGTCACGACCAAAAAATCAGGTTGTAATGGCATATACACCTCACGTGTAAACAAGCCTGATCTTGGCCTAGAGTGAGTAGTGGTGGGCCAATAACAAGAACCCAAAACAAAGGTAGAATGAGAAAAAGAGAATGAAAGCATAGAAGAGATGTAAAATATAAATCCCAATAAGAAATAACTCGCAAAAACCTGGTGTCATGGTTGTAGAGAATCTGTATCATGATTACAAAATACAACCACGAGTGGGGAAAACTACGAGAACTGGCTATCCAAGACCTAACTAGGATAGCTCACATTCCGTGGAAAACTGGACATCAAGGAAGCAAGCTGCTTATCGAATCTCCAGAAAGTACCATCTATTACGCTCGATCACTTTCACCGGCAAACCTCGTACTAGTACCTATATCAGGAAAAGATGTAGAAGTGTAGCATGAGCACCAAAATAACTGGTACCCAGTAGGCATCATAGGCGGAATAAGCAAGTATAAGAAAGGTAAAGAACAAATTCTAGAAAGTAGCACAGTGGCATATAGAGTATAACCAAAAAGGGGTACTACAGTAATAACTAGTAAGTGCAGTGAAGGATTTACTACTAGTGTGTGTGTAGAATCAGCTAACAAGTATAATAGAAAGCTACTAACAAGTCACGATAAATAGACTCGGGTCATGACCAAATCAAGACTAGTCGTGACATGTACCTGGAGCTCCAAAGTAATTGGCATAAGGAAATACCAACAAGAAATTATCAAACCAACACCCAGTTAAACTAACCACGAACACAACAAGTGCATGAATGGTACTAATCAGAAACAGAGGAATACAAGTAAAGTCTAATAGCAAATAAACTTGCCCGGTACTCCATTCTACTGGTAGGTACACCCAGACAACCAAGTAACCCAACATGTACTCCCTTCTTAAGTCCCGAAGGGTACAAACAACGCGTAAGGATGCAATGCAAAAGGGTGCTGGAATAGAAAATAAGTATCCGTACGCACCCTCCTCGGTACATGATTCGGCTAGGAGCGGACCTACAAAAGCTATCTCGTATATTTCCCCAACCTCCCCAGTATACCCTCTCCCCTCCACGCAATATACCCCAGACATGGAGACCCAAGTCTAAAGGTTCGTGGAGGGATCCAATCCCATGTACATAATCCCTATAAAAAGATATCCAATGGAGTAATCCTCAAGGACAAGAGGTCTGTATAACATATCTTGGTAGAAAGTCAAGTACATCCATATCGGAAAAATTTCAGTCCAAAAAGATCCAACTACCACCCTATAGACAAGCCCAAAAATTACAATAAATAAGAGAAAATAGCCTCAGATAGTGTGGTAAAATAGCTTCATACTGCTTATAAGCATAGTCTTGGAAGAGATAGGTATATATGAAACCAACTTACAGTTATTATTCTGTCAAAATCAAGTTATCATTTAAACTTTAATGCATGCTCGCAACACAAAGTTAATCAATAGGCTAGTCTAAGACTGCAAACTAGGCCCCTAGAATAACTGCCAGACCCCAACTCACAAGGGTACAATCCTTCCCCAGCCCTAGTCTCGATCTTGAGAACTTGCATCCCAGATGCTACAGATGTCCCAAGGGCGTCTGTCAAGGGCCAAGGACACAGCCCTACCGAGAAGAAGAACACAGAGCTAGCACAACTCAATCTAAAACATTCACCCTTAGGATAGTAACGGACTAGGCAACACTATCATCAAACGGGCCACCAACCAAACAGCAGGACAGTAACCGGCTATCCAGGCCCGAAAGGACCAACCCTATTCTAATCACAATCAACGGCACAAGTAGAGCACAACAAAAAAAGCCTACCTAAATCAGCTCTAAAGTCACCAACCTAAATTGGGGAATAGCTACTAAGCTCTAATCACTGGTTTAATGTCATCCCCAAGCTCACTACAGTCCATAGTCCGCGTATGAAATATACATCAGAGTGTTACTCCTCCCCAGCCATACTACAATTCAGAGTCGGCTTGAGACACGCGAGTAGGGCGGTATAGCCCTAGGTAAGTAGTTAAGCTACAATCCAGCTGAAAGGCCATAGGCTCGGCATACTGGGGCCCGAATAATCATTTCAATCCCGCGATGGAGTTTTACCATATTTATACTATACTAATACCCAATCTGAAAAAAAAGACCATAGCCTACCTGAAAGACGATAATTTAAAAGCCGCTACAATGGCATATTTAAGAAAGAAGTAAAACAAAAACTCCTTCTTTCCTTTTTTCTCCCTTTCTCCTTCTTCTTTCTTTCCTTTCTTTCTTTTCTTTCTTTCTTTTCTTTCTTTCTTTTTCTTTCTTCTTTCTCTGTTTCCTTTTCTATTCGTTCTTTTCCTTCTTTTCCAAATGAAGCAAAGTGCTTCCTATTTATTCTTCCTGAACAACAGCATATAATATTAGAATATATACTCGTTATAAAATGATTATAATTTTTTACTTTTACCATAATTAATAGAAAAATATTTATAATAATACCTACCTCTTGAAATAATATAATTCTCAATATAATTAGACTCTTTATCTAAGTTTAAAAGATTAATAGCTTGATAATTCCTTATAAGATAAATAAATATGGAACAACATTATTCGAGAATTTACGTCATAATTATTGACAAAGCCTAAGAAAGACCTAAAAATGTATTTTATTTTTATTAAAGAAAAGACATAATTATATAAAAATAAACAGATCTAATTGTTATCCTGTTAATCTACATAACACAGAATCAAAATCCCAGGATTCGAACGAAGAGTCTCTCTAGACTAAAGTCCCCGTTCCGTAGCTAACGGAACCATTAAATTTTCGAACATGATTCCAAGGAATTTACTCTCAAATTACCCAATCTCAATTTAAAACTATGGAAAAAATTCTTGAAAATACAAAAATGACTCCGAGGGTCATTACAACATTCCCTACTAAAGGAACATTCATCCGTGGAAGTTAAGAAAGAAGGAATACCTGAAGAATCAAATAGGTAAGGACACTAGGCTCGCATATCCCTCTCTGCCTCCCAGATAGCCTCTTCATCAGGGTGGTGAGTCCAAAAAACCCTTACAACTGGAATATCTCTAGATCTGAGTCATCTCACATCTCTACTGATGATGGCCTCATGTTGCTCAGCATAAGTCAAATGGTCATCCATCTGAACTGACTCAGAGTGTAACACTGGGTGTATGGAATATCTAGTACATTGTTGGTAACATCTGATCTCAGACAACACCACCAATAACGTTGCCTCAAATCTTTGTACATCTTTGCATTGCCTGGGTGTATGGAATATCTAGTACAGTGGGCCCCATAAAGA
>JBDJHY010196648.1:0-11419 GCA_039654485.1 Withania somnifera | reverse complement strand
TAAAGTCATGTCCTCGGTAATAGGCAAACTTAGCTATATTTGAGTTAAACCCTCCCGCTAAGAACTCAACAAACAACAAATCAAGAGAAGAAAAGACACAAGCAATGAAAATCAATAGGCATCCCACAATAAAGAGCGAAGACCTCCTATTAGATAATAAAAAAAACACCAAATTTATAAGAAAGACACAAAATTAGAGAGATTGAATATATTGATTCAACATCTCTAATTACATAACCTATAGAGCACCTATCCTAACAAATGGAGCTCAAGGGGATGGATACCTTAGAAACCACACTTATCAAACAAAGAGGCAACATTAGCTTTGCCACGCCTCACAATCTCACACAATAGATATTCACAATTCAATATCACCACAAAAACTTAGATAAAACCCTAATGACTTACTTTTATATATAGTCTAAGACTCGGGCTAATTACATTATTGCTCCAAAAGTAGCAAAAACATTACTTAAAATAGCCTAAGCTTTTAAAAAGCCTACTTTAAACCCCCAAACCAGTCCACTATGAAGTGGTTCCTTGGCTCCCTAGATGGGTTGTCCAAGCTTGGACGACTTGGGGGGACTCTTAGACGAGTCGTCCACTTCTTGAAATGAGCTTTTGAGCTTTTCTTCCTTCCTTTATGTCTGACCTTGCCCAAGTCCCGAAATACATGATATTGATCCCTCGAAAGTGCAAATTGAGCCTTCAAAGCCATCCATGTTGTCGCATTCATGGCTTGCATCTCCTTGATTAAGCCTCTATGCTTGAGTTTGGAAAGAATAGCACCACCCGGATCCATATCATCCTTCCTTTCTTGAAAGGTTTCGTGCTCGAATTCAAACCTTACAAAAACAGAGAAAAACAAAACCCAACGATTTCCTCAAAATTTGAGGGTTAGCACAAGGGTTGGCCATAACAATATCATGTCCCAACCAAGCCTTCCTTTTGATCAAATTTAAAAAATCAAGATAAAGATCATAAAACACTTAGTCATTCCACAAACAAGATGAATATTCAACACCAACATGAATATCATCATAAGCAAAAAGGTAATATAGAAAAATAACAATGTCATGAAACTTATTCAATTTTTGTTCCCAAAAGCAAGCCTAACATTGAATGTAAGAATCGCAATTGGGGAACATGGAATGAACAAGTTGCTTCTAGCTCAAATATCACCTTCCCCTCCCAAGAAATTTCCTAAACGAAAATCATACAATTTAAGCACATCAAAGATAATCAAAGATAAGAAAGGATATCATCTACACCCTTTTGACACAATATAGAATCATTTTTCTGAGAATCAAGTAGAGTAGATGGAAAGGATATATATCTTTCTGCAAATGGCCATCAAAATCATCTTACCATTTCTCCTGTCTCTTTTCTCCATGGTGAATATAGCATCACATTTTTTTCCTCTTGCCTTGCTTCTTCTCCTTCAAGACATCCATCTTTTGATAGATTTCTCCCACCTGTGAATCGGTCATGGGCTTAAGTACATGCCTTTAATTGTTCAACAACACCTAATACTTATTAGTCCTCCCTTCATGACTTGTGTAGCGATCATATTGCCAAGGTCTACCAAGTAAAAGTTGACAAGATTGCATGGGTCCACATCACACAAAATTTCTTCATAATAATCACCAATCTTGAATTTGATCAATACTTGTTTGTGCACCTTCACCTCTCCACATTCATTTAACAATTGGAGCTTATATAGGTTAGCATGTTTAGGGTGGAAAGATTCAAGAATTCCGCCAAAATAGTACTAGCCACACTTGTAAAAGTCCCTCTATCCACAATTAAGAGGTACACTTCCTTTGATAATGCATCTTGCATGGAACAAGTTCTCTCTTTGACATGGGTCATTTATAGCTTGGTTAATCATAACTCTTCTTGTGACATAACCTGGAACATTGATTTCTCCCAATTCTTCCATGCCATCTTGATCAAATTCATCTTCTTCCATGAGGTAAGGAACTCCCTCTCAAATCCCAAAAGCCTTTCTATTGGGACACTCATTCCATCTCCCCAATCTTGACATTTGAAGCATTGTACATTCCGTTTGCCTCATTTCTCTGGCACACTCTTCTTCATAGGTTTGTTGGCAATCGGAATCTAACTCTTTAGGCTTAGGCACATTAGAAGTAGGTTAAGCAATCTCCTTGCCTTTGTTTCATGAATTCGAATAGCCCTTTGACTTGCCTTGCTTATCTTTCTTAAGCCCACTTTCAACCCAATAGCCCTTTCTACTATTTCATCTAGAATTGGGTATTTGTGAATTCTCATCTCTGACTCAATATCTTTATGCAACCCCGCTCAAAATTGAATAATGGCAAACATCATCTTCTAAAGCTCAACTCTCATCTTCAAGATTTGAAACTCATCATACTATTCCTCAACACTTTTGGATCCTTGTTTCAACACTGAGTTGTCTTTTTGTGTACCTCTCAATGAGATACTTTCTTCTCATCATGGTATTTAAGATGGTCTAAGTAGGAATATCTTCAACTCCTATGTCTCTCCTTTGTTTCACCAAATAGTCCCCCCAAGTTGAAGCAAATCCTTCAAACGTGCAGTAGCATAGCTGGACTTCTTTACCTCAGTCATCTCGTTGGCCTGGAAGATTCTATTACATTGATTCTCCTAATGTAGTTGCTCTTACGGTTAACTACCTCCATTGAAGCTAGGAAGAGTGACTTTGATGGAGTTAATCCCGTGATCATGACCTCCATAGTTTACTTGCTCCATATATGCATCATTATCACAAAGACGTTCTAAATTCCACGGTCTCGGTGACCTCTATGTCTTCCTCCTTTCATTTGCCTATGCATTTTAGCTCTTCTACCACCTCCCCAATTAACAAATTTCTGTTGCGTCCTTTCTACCTTAACTTGCTCACCATAGTTATTCCATACTCATGAGTATCTTGCATATCAACGACTCTTGGTTGTTCATTTGTACGGGGTGAGTTTGGATTTAGGTAGCTGGATTGTGGGTTATGTGGTAGTTGTTGGTTAAAGGCTAGGTTTCGAGTAATATTTGGTTGGATGGGATTTCGATGAGATCGATTTTTTAGAGTTGGAATGGTTCTTTGAATGGATGGGCTAAATAAGTGATAGAGAGTTAAGGTTTAAGAAGACCCATGGTGAACAACCCCAACGACCCTAGAAGACATTGGTCTCGAACCACTTTCTAGCCTTGCCTTCCATCAATCAATTCCAACCTTTAGGTGAGGCCCAAGATTGCCTCCATCAGGGGTTCACTAGTAACTCCTCCGGTGGGAGTTTGGTCATCACCTCCAGTTGCCATTGTACCTATTAATAATACACACTTAACAAACAAGCAAAATGGTTAGTGGTTAGAAAAATAACCTCACAATTCGCTCTAAGTGAACACACCTTTGAATAGTCTTCACACCTTAGCGCGGCCGATGTTGAGACTTGTTCGACTTAGTGTGCCACAAAGGGTTCAATCACTACCCGAGGTCCGTGGTGATTCTTGTTCACAAGTTCAATGGACGACTTAAACAAATAGACTTGTGCAAGAGCTTACTACGAAACAAAAAGAGAAAAGCACAAAAGATATAGCTAGACGAAGGAAAGAACTCAAAACTAATTAACAACTAAGTACGAACAATTACTTGTTGATAATTAGTGTTTGGAATCAAGAGATGAAACTAAGAATCAAATAAAAACAAACTAGAAAACCAAAATGAGTGAAAGCTAACTTGAAATCAAACCTTAAAAAAAAATTGTAAAGTTCTGGAGAGTTCGTCCAGGGCTGAACGGGCTGGCTTGAAGTCCTCCAAACTATCAAGAATACTTTGGTCTGGACGAAATGGTCTGGATGGTTCGTCCGGGGCCGGAAAGGTCGTCCAGGAAGCTGTTCAGAGAGAAGCGGACTGCCCAAAATCAATTTTTTCATGGTTGAATTTCTTGGTAATTCTTGACTTCTTTTGACCCTCATACCCTTAGGATTAACAACAAAGGTTTTAGATCAAATGTAGTATTTTTGCCGCCTTCTTCACTAAGAACAATGAAGAACTCCAAGAACACTTAGAAGAAATTCAAAAATTCAACCCTCTTCAAATCAACTCCAAATGCTCTCAAATTTTAACCATTGCTTCCTTTCAAGATGAGGAACAAACCCCACAACATTTTAGCTCCAAACAACGACGACAAGTCAAGCCCATCTTCAAGATTTTTTAAGTCAACAATGGTGATTCACTCAAACAAATCCGGATTGACTCAAAACTAGAAACAAAGACTCAAAATCACTAGGGAAAATCAAGATCTAGTTAGGGGTGTTCATGGTTAAAACCAAAACCAAACCAACTTAGTCGGTTTTTGAATTTGTATAATCAAACCAAATAAAATAATAATTATTGGTTTGGTTCTTGTCAGTTCGGTTTGGTTCGATTTTTCGATTTATAACTAACTAATGATAAATTGATATCAGTAAAATAACATAGACACGAGACAACTATTTTAAATGAACATTAGGAATCAACAAATGTCTCCCTACTATCAAACGATTAAAGTATCTAGATGTTCTATTATTTTTCAACACTATTTCAAAAGTTTAGCATGTTTAAGTTGCATAACTATAGAGGTTCCTCTAATTTACATGTCTAACGCTCACAGAAACAATATTCAACTTTAAGTAGAATGGTCAACTCTTCAAATCAAAAGGGCAAGCTATTGAAGAGTCGATGAATTTCTTAGCAAAGAAAATTAAAAACGAGAAATACACCACACCACAATAGGCTATTAGACTTAAGAGTGTTGGGTTTGAGCATATTTTTAAGAATAAAAGTTTAAAAAGTGTCATAGTGCATGTGAAATAAGTTGAGTAAAATCAAATTAATGATTAAAACATATAAAATATTTAATTATTTATGAAGAAGCTATCATATATTTAAATAATTATAAAATTATCGGTTATTTTTTCAATTTTTTTAGTAAAATCAAAGCCTTACCAAATATTATCGGTTTTTATAATTTAAAACCAAACCAAATAATCGTGTTTTCAATCGGTTTGGTTTGGTTTTTAACCAAACCGTGAACGCCCCTAGATCCACTAACCAAAAACAACAAATAAATACAAAATCAACACAAAATTTTGAGACCCAATTTTTATTTTTGATTTTTTGTTTTATTTTTTTTAATAGCAAAACCCAAGAAGAAATGTAGAGACGAATCTATTCTGGCCTTTGATACCATTTAATGTGAATCTCGATAGCGAAAGCAAAATCAAAGATAAAGGATATGTGATTCGAAAACAAAACGAAGCACTAATAGGCAACTTAGCTATGTTTAAGCTAAATGCTCCTATTAAGAACTCAACAAGCAACAAATCAGGAGAAGAAAAGACACGAGCAATAACAATCAATAGGCAACCCATAATAAAGAGTGAAAACCTCCTATCAAATAATCAAAGAAGCACCAAATCTATAAGAAAGACACAAAATAAAGAGATAGGGTTAAGAACGATGAACATATTGATTCAACACCTCTAATCACATAACCTATAGAGCACTAACCCTAACAAGTAAACCTCAAGAGGATGGATACCCTACCAACCACGCTTATCAAACAAAAAGTTAACATTAGCTTTACCAAGCTCTCACAATCTCATACGAGAGATGTTCACAATTTAATATCATCCCCAAAACTTAGATAACCCCTAATGACTTAGTATATATAGTCTAAGACTTAGGCTAATTACATTATTGGCCCAAAAGTGGCAAAAAACATTACTTAAAATAACCTAACCTTTTAAAAAGCCTACTTTAAACCCCCAAACAAGTCCACTATGAAGTGGACAACCTTCTTTGGCTCCCTAGATAGGTCGTCCAAGCTTGGACGACTTGGGGCGACTCTTGGAGGAGTCATCCATTTCTTGAAATGAGCTTTTAAGATCTTCTTCCTTTCTTATGCCTTCCCTTGCCCAAGCCACGATCAATATATGATATTGATCCCTCGAAGGTGCAAATTGAACCTTCAAATCCATCCATGTTGTCCATAGAGCATTCATGGCTTACATCTCCTTGATTAAGCCTCCAAGTTTGAGTTTGGCAAAAACAACACCATCCGAATCCATATCAGAGTATCTTCCCACAAAGTGGGGTTTGGGGAGGTTAGCATCTACAAAGTCCGTACCACTACCTCAGAGGTAAGGTAGAGAGGTTGTTTCTGATAGACCCTCAACTCAAGAAAATAATAGTCCAGGAACACGAAACAATAGGTAGTAGCAAACGAATAGCAGCAGAAACAAGACTATCACAAGTAATACTACAATTGATCTATTTGAAACAACAAATCCCACTAAAAACTCCAAGAACAAGACTCTACAAGCGAAAACACGACGACTCCAAGCACGCATAGCAAAAACAAATCAAACCTACATAATAACAAGAATGAACTCCAACCTACTAACCTTCTACCCTAATACTCACCATCCACATCTTCCTATCTAGGGTCATGTCCTCGATAAGGCGTAACTACTCCATACTAACATTTTACCCTACTATGTGTAGTCCATATTCTATCTAGGATCATGTCCTCGGTAAGCCATAACTACTCCATGAAATGTCTAATCACCTATCTCTCCAATATTTTTTCGATTTACCTTTAACTCGCCTGAATCCATCCACAGCCAACCTCTCACACCTCTGCACCGTGGCACCATGCCCCTCCTGATCACATGCCTGAACCATCTCAACATTATTTACTGAATCTTGTCTTTCACGAAATCACTCCTACCTTGTCTTTGATCATATCCCTTATCCCTCCGAGTAAACCCACACATCCATCCTAGCATCCTCATATTCGTCATCTTTATCTTTTGGATGTGAGAGTTCTTGACGGGCCAACACTCCACCCCGTACAACATAGCAGGTCTAACTGTCACTTTATAAAACTTGTCTTTAAGTTTAAGAGGCACTTTTTTATTTTTTATTTTTTAAAATTGGTACCGTTGTATTGCTCGGCATTAAGGGATGGCGGAGACCATAAAAAAACACACAAATAAGTTACAAAAGGAACAAAGACTACCTATATCTCATTTGTATCTTCTATACATTATTCTTTACACCAAAAGTGAAAAGATATAATACAATTCTACTCAACTATATGAATGGAATTAGATCTATCTTCAAAACATCGACAATTCCATTCTTTCCACACTGTCCACCAGACACATAAAGGCATTATCCTCCACCATTTCTTTTGGCTTTTGCTTCCAAGAAGCACCATTTTATCTCACAAGACTCAGGAAGCGAGCCTTCATTTCATCCATACTGTACCAAACGGTGAGCGTCATCCTCATCAATCTCACCATTACCCTAGATATAGATCTATTCTTAAATATCTAAATTATTTTTAGTTGAATCCTTGCACTTGTATCCATACCTAGATAAAAAACCCCAAATCTTAAATTTTGATCCACAAAGATCTGACCTCTACATCTGCACCCATATCGAACACTCGCATTTGAGAAACTTAGCCAACACTGCCTTTCCAATTAGTGGTGTAATTCAGTTCATGGATTCTCCGTGTAATCGTCATTGAAATGCAGTTGTTCTATTCTTCAATCCATAAAATCTGCTTCGGTGAAAGAACTACGTTGCGAAGACCAAACACATGAGAAAATTGTTGGATATACTGGTACACACAAACAACAATCACCTTCTGGATAGTGTTCTAGTGGGCAGAAATTTTGTGTCTGAAAAAAATAAGAAACAAAATATGGTTGCTAGATTGAGTGTAGAGGCGAAATATGGTAGTGGAGTCATGTGAATTCATATGGATCAAGCAACTGCTTAAGAGTTAAAATTTGGAGAGATAAGAAAATGGAACTTGTGTGCAGGAATGAAGATGCACTTCGGATTGCACTAAATATAGTGCTCACAAAAGGATCAAACACAGAGAGATTGATTAATAAGAGAGAAGGTACTCTCAGGAGGCAAGAGTTCGTGCGGTCAAATGATTGTCTTCCATATATATTCACCAAGTCCCTAAGTGATCCCAGAACAAGTTATATATGTAGCAAGAATGGTACATATTATGTCTTTGAAGCAACTTGAGGGAGTGTGTTCGAATCTTTGTGAATAATCTCGAACATAAGTAAATACAGTAGGTAGCTTAAGTTACTCCTATTGCAATTATGTATTGATTTTCTTTCCTTTTTATAACGAGTAAACATAGTTACTTAAACCTCTATAGCTTAAGGGGATAACCAAGACAAGTTCTCTTATATTTGTCCTTCGCTACACAATGGCCAACTTTAATTTTATCTAATCTTATATGACCGCACATCCATCTTTCTTTCACATTTCTACGAGACTCATCTTGTGGATATGTTTGACCTTAGCGACCTCATATTCACTATCATACAGCATTGTTGGTCCTATAATTGTTCTGTAGGACTTATCTTTACTTTGGTAGGAATCATTCTACCACATAGCACCTTGTTAACACTTCTCCATTTCAACCACCATGTTTTAATTCCCTTTGTTAGCACTTCTCCATTTCAACCACCATGTTTTAATTCTAAGTTTTAATTGGATAATTACAACTTGACATGTAGAAGTCATAGTAAATGGACACCATACTATTACAAAAACTATGCCTCTGTAACACCCGCTTGAACCGTTTTACGTATATGTCAAGACCTGAGTCTAATGCTTCCTTATTTTAATATAAGTGTCAAGATATTTAACCAAGTGCATGAAGAGTGTTAAGGGTGAATTAAGGTATTAAGGAACCCCAACCTCAAAGTTGAATTCCGGACTCACTTGCCGGATTAGTTTTCTTACAAATTCAATCATGGGTCAACTTCAAACGACTGTAACTCCAAAAATATAAGGAGTTATGAGGCCCATTACTTATCAGATTAAAGGTCTTTGAGTCTAGTTTCCAACAAAAACAAATTATGCGTCCTTTCGAGTTCGGAGTAAGAAGTTATGGCCATTTCAGTAAAGTAGGATTCTTCCCGCGATATGCGGTCCGCATTTCATCCCCAGTTCCTCCGCACATGGAATTGCTTGCTGCCACGATGTGCAGATCCATGTGCGGCCGCATATGGGTATGTGCCTTCCGCACATAGCTGTCGGGAGGGGTTTATTTTGGGTTTTCCTCCTATTTTTCCCACTTTTTTTAGATATTCTCAAACCCCAGAATAGTTTTCTCACACTCCTCATCCTCCACAATCAAGGTAAGTCCGTTTCTCAAATTCTAAGCAATTCCCACTGATTGTAACCCATAAACTCAAATTCCTAACAAGATTCTACCCTTCAAATTCAAGGATTCTCAACAAAGAAAAACAAGATTGAAACTCCAATCTTGAAACTTCAACCTTCAAATTACGGATCTTCTCAAAGTTAAGGTATGTAGGACTTTAATGGAGATTTCCTTTCAACCTCATGTCCAAAACCCCATGAATTTCATAAAATTTAAGTTTATGATTAGGCTATGAACCCACTTTTGAATTCTTCCATATTTAAGTAAATCTTCATAGTTTCTTGAGTCCTTTATTCATGATTACAACATGTATGTATATTTTATGTATTGTTATGATCATCAAGGTCTCTTTGTTGCCATTGTTCCCGTAAAATTTGAATTCTGCATTGTTTTTTAATAGCATGAGTATATGTAAGAATTAGAATTTCCCATGATCTCCTATAAACAAAATAACTTTATGAAATCACAATCGTGCATAAAGCTTCAAGTTTTAAGGTTTATTTATGAATTTCAACTCACACTATTGGTTTTATGTTTTGAGTTATTTTATGGTTTTCATGAGATGGAGCAAAAGAGGCTCAAGATATGCTTTATGTATGATATGAGGCAAGATATGCCAAACATTAAGAATTTAAATGGGCTATATATGAATTATATATTGGGAGGCTAATATAGCATCGAGTGGACGGGGGAATACTATTACCCAACCTAAGGGTTGACACCCTAGCCCTAGAACTACGTTGCCACTGTAGGTATTTATGAGCCCGAAATAACCGAGGTTAGAAACTACAGGATCCTTAGTTATATGGTTCTAACTTTGGCTGGTTAAAGCAGTCTTTTTCGGTGCGGGTGTACGTCACTGGACTCCATGTAGCTCGAATGGTTATATGTCGGTTAAGAGAAACTCTCACCCATGTTCTCACTATGTTCAACTTTCAGTTTTAGAATATGATTAAGCATGTCGCATGACTCACTAGTTTACACAGATATAATTATTATATTATTGTTATGACATTAAATTTTCAAGCATGTTTTCAATTAAATATGAGTCATTGCAACTTTGTTTTCATAACCTATGTTGATGCATTGAATTCAGTTTTTCCTTTTAGTCAAGTATGATTTCTTTATGACTTTACATGTTTTATTTAAAATCTCTCGGTTCTCAAGCATTAGTCTTTATGCGTGCAACCAGTCTTTATTATTTCATAGTCCTAGCTTTTACTTATTCAAGCATTTATGATTTCTCAGTCCTACAGTTCAGATATGTTCCAGTTCACAGCTTAGTAATAGATTTATGATGTCAGTCCCAGTCTATTCATATTTAAATGCTCCCATCTCCAAATTTCCGGCATGTATTTTTATGGCATATATTCATTTATGTTCGTTTGAAAGTATATGCATGCCTACATACCAGTACATTCAACATACTGACGCATACTCTATGCCTACATTCACACTGTAGATTCAGGAATTCCTCTCAGCTTCAAGGATATTAAGTGCCACACAGTTCCAGTCAGCAAATGATGAGTCCTCATTTTTCAAGGGTAATGTATTCATAGTTCTCAATTGGTTTTATTTCTTTAGTTATGTAAAGTTTGTTTGGGTAGTCCCAATTACTCATCGGTATTAATAGAGGCTTCATAGACGGTCAATCAAACAGTTGTATCCAGTTTTCAGATAATGTATTTGTCAAATCACGGAACCTTTGTTATTATTCATTTATGTTATGATGTTAGCCCATGTATCATCTTTCGCTTTATATTCAAGTTTAGGTTTTATGTTTACCAGGCCAAGGGTTAGCTTGGAGCCACTCGTGATTTCAAACACCACTTATGCGTAGGGTGTAGGCTCGTGGCGTGATCGGCAGGCTAGAGGATTTCACAACTCAGTTCACGTATAGGTCGGCAGCTAAGATTTCGATGGCATTTTGAATTTAAAAAAAAAAGAATGTTGTTTTGCACTTGAAAAAGAAAAATGTTAAGCCTTTGCTACACGTGCATTCTTCAGCCTACAAAAATAATTGTATTCCTATCATTAAAACGATAAGAATTCAACCTAAACAGAATAGCTAGATGTGTTATCAAATAGCTTATATTTAAGCACTAAGCAATTAGTATCTTTGATATGGTTCTTCATATTCTGGTCCACATGCGACTCCAAATATCTATAAA
>JBDJHY010196617.1:0-10808 GCA_039654485.1 Withania somnifera | reverse complement strand
TAATACTGGCCAGGTGGTTTGTTCATCCATTCTAGCCGGTAGTCTCAGAAAACTCTCTCAATATATGGATAGTTAGGCAACTTGTCAGTAACTATCAAAACTTCCTCCATAATGCTCCACCAAAAATGGCCCTTGGCATTTGTGAATAGCCCTTCAGAAAAATTTTTGTCTGACCCAGGTATTGCCCATCGAATCTCGAAACTCTGGATTTTTTCTCTTGATTACTTGGCATATATCTCCCTGTAGGTGTTCAATGAGACTCTCAACTGGTATTTGGTTAGCATATTAGGCACTGCTGCTGCTACTGCTTCTAGTCTCAGCTGAACTCCAAGACTCATATTATTACTCCTCACCAGACGAGGAACCCTACCTACGCAGGTCTAGATGGTATGGTGGCTAGACAAGTTTGACGGAGTGTCAACCTTTGTTCGAGGCTGGAATCTTCATCTATTAATCCCTGGGTAACACATCTGCATTTGCCACCACCTCTGTGTTGTGGTAGTTTAGGAGCCATAGGTACTTGGATAGAAGATAAATGTAAGAAAACATATCGTGAAAAAAACATATGTATGTGAAATAGAGTCAGATGGGAGGACTGGGTAAATCGTCTTGGGATAGAAGATTATACTAACCACTCATCTGTTATGGATGGGGGAACAGATGAATCGTCTATTAGTAGGCGGTCCGCCTAATTTATCATCTAGATTTGTAGAAGAATAAAATGACATAAAAAGTTTGATTTTACACAGGTTGTATGACCAGGTGTTTCATCTCCTAGGAGACGATTCTCCTGACTATACACCTGGTCCTCCATTCATTAATTCATCTAAGCATCACAACCAAACAACCCATCTTTTTAATTGCTCATTGTAAAAAAAGAAATTATAAATCACAAGTAGTGGGGAGAAGAAGTACATAGAAAATATCATAAACACAAGTACAATAGCTAATATCATAACCTATCTAAGCTCAAGAACAAATAGTAAATAGGATTTAGGCATTGTAATGACAAACTTACCAGTGCAAAGTTTTACAATCTCTTAAAAAAGTTAAGCCCTAGGTTGCAGAGTTGAGTTTTATACATTGGTATGAAATAATCTACCAAGAGCAAGCTAATTTATAGTAGATAATTTGGTAGTGGAAGGTGAGGGAGTGCAGGAGTGTTATTATGGAAGTTAATCATGTGTTTGTGGGGAGTTTTTCATTGCAAATGGGAAGGAAAAAGATTGATCAGGGGTTTTATACCCCTTTCACCAAATTGGGTCAGGTTGGGCCCTTAAGAAAAAAAAATGACTCGTTCACCTAAAATTAGGCCAAAGAATGCCAATTAGGAAAACCTTCTATCACGATGGTTCGTCCACATGACCTTCAGGGGGCCATACTTATCCAGTAAAGTCCCAGACAGACGGTGGCATTGGCAGACCCGTCTGTGTCCAGATGAATAGCCCAATGCTCTATCTTATTGGGATGTTTTGCTGTCAATTCTATATTTTTGTAAATTAAACCGTCACTGCATGTGTGATCATAGACAATATTCTTAAATCAGCAAACAATGAACTAGAAATTAACTAAGAATAAAAATAACATAAAATAAACGAATAAAGGATAGAAATTTTGGGTTTCCTTCCAATAGAGCTTGATTTAACATCATGGCACAAGGGGTATCTCGAATTCCTCAAACTTTGTACTTGTTTGAAATTTTCACAATATCGTTGGGCAGCGTTAAAACCCTACACTGGTTGAGCAGTGCAGATAGATGCCCCATTTGAAATTTAAGGTGCCGGATCGAAGCCGAATGAGAGTCAACCCTTTGATCGATATTTGAAAACTTAGTATTGATTAAATGAAGGCTCTAATAGTATGACTCTACTTTAGTTAGAACTTTACCCAACATCTCTTCAATTATTGAAGTGTTCGCCTCCCTCTCGTATTGTCCTGGAGGCACGTAAACTCCATTTTGGTTCATGTTGAACTCCTCCTTATCTTTCCAACTGCTCTGTTCATTGTCTCAATAGGATTTCTTGTCATTGAAGTACTCACAGTTGTAGTTCCGACCTTAGTTCCTCTATTGGAACCCCCTTAATTTTGGAGGTACTTAGCCTCTTCGTCTGAGATGGAATCATTTACACCGCAAGGTCATTTCTCATAGGACGTGACCACTTATACTGTACCTTAGTTTCCCCCAAGCAGTTGCTTATACATCTTATCAATCTGTGTCTTTAGATGTGCCATGTTTTGGTATCTCTCCTCTTCTCTTTGGCGTTGCTCAGTTAACATGACATCATTCTTGGCCCCACCAGATATTTCAAACTCTCTGTTGTGCCAGCCTCTGGTGTTCTTCATTACTATGTCTAACTCTTTGGACACTTGGGCATAGGTGTACGACATATAGGACCCTCTATTAAATCCGTCCATAGTCCGTTTTGAAGGAGTATTCAATGCACAATAAAATATTTCCTTCAGATAGTTATCACCAAGCCCGTGTGTGGGGCATTACTTCATCTTCTTATTAAAGCGTAGATACATTCATCAACAGCTTCATCAGGCCTCTTCCTGAAGTTTTTTTTATGTCATCTCTTAAAATTTTAGATGGGGGAAAGAACCTTTCTAGGAAAGCCTCTTTCGGTTCCGCCCGAGTTACAATAGAACCGGGAGGTAGATCATTAAGCCATATAGTAGCTTTCCCACTCAGTGATAGTGGGAAAAGCCTTTGCCTGATGGCATTTTGGATCACTTTGGGAAATTTATAGGACTTCCATATGGTTGTGAAATTCTTCAAGTGTAAGTTCAGGTCTTCACCAGCTATTTCATGAAACAGACCTTTCATAGTTAGAAGTTGTATTATTGTTCTAGTAATATTAAATTTGCTACCTGCAGCGAGCGAGGGTAGAATGATTACCCCTGTTGACCAAGTCTCATCAAGGTCTATCTCATCATCAACCATATACACCTCGTGAGGTCTCATAGGTTGAATTATGTGGAGTGCATCTGTATAGTTTGTACGTTGTGCATCTACAAGGCATTGTTCAAGCTCAGGTAGGGTTGTATTATCCGATCTATTCATTCTGAAAGTGGTCTGGATATCTCAGAATCGAATGGAAATAGAGGTGCTTCTTGACTCAGAGTATGTCATGCACTACCTATATTCTGCAGTATACAAAAACAATACAAACTTGAAAACTAAAAATAAACCTAACTATAGTCAGTATTTTTAGACTTCATCGAAAACCGTATTCCCCAGCAACGGTACAAAAATTTGATAACACCCAAACTATATTTCCTTTTGAAGCATAAGTGGTTTATTCTTAAAATATAAAACCCCAAAAGGTTGGGGCTGATCCTACATGGAATAGGGTGTTGGATATACACCTAGCAATAATCGCTAAAAGTTAGTGCTTATTTCTAGCAGTAAACGGAAAGTAAAAGGGGGATTTGTTTTTATTGCAATATTCATTATTACTGTTATGAATATGATTAACTCAAATGTATTGTTAACCTAGGTTCATGTTTAGCAGGGTTCAACCAACCTTCGGTTTGTAATCTTTACACATTTACTTAATCCTTCCTAAACATAGAGTTACGTACAAATACAATGCTATTTACTTAAGTGTTTTCAACCTTTGATCCTAAGTAAGTCTCTTTTACACTGGGTTAGGGCTTTGAATGAGTGCACTATATTTGTCATGACCACTTAACATGATTACTCTTGTTACAGCAGCAACCATTAGATGATAGTTAACGCCCCGAATTTCTTAACATAATCTCAACTCCCAGTTTTATCCACAAAGTTAGTGTTAGTTAAAGCTAGGCGTGTTCTAGTTTTTGCAACCACTAAAAGTTGTTTATTATGTTGAGATTATGTTTATATGATGGAATAAATGCAACAACTCTTGCAAATTACAATCCTAATGCAGTTTAACCCATGGATCCCAGAACCCTAGGGCTGGGGTTTAGCCCACGATTGATATCATCATACAATAACAAAACTGTAAAGCAATGAGTAACATATTGCAAAACTACACGTTCAATTCATTATAGAATAAAGATAATAAGATTTCAACACTTTTGTTGTTGAAATAATATGGGTATCAAAGCCTAAATCACAATTCTCTCTAAAGTAGTTGTGTAGAATCTAAGTATGTAATAAGATGTATATATTATCCAATAGTAAAATTTTCCTTTTATAGAACATGGGTGTAAGTGCAATAGCATAAACTCAGACTGGGTCTTCGTAACATGGTCTGGGCTTTTAGTTTATATTGGGCAAAGCAATAGGCGAATCACCTGGCGGTAGATGAACTGTCTGGTCTTCAATCTGCCACCTCCTATGTCCAGTGAGTTTTCCATCAGATGAAATTCATTGAGAGAACAGTTTCCCAACAGATGAGACGTCTTTTTTGGGCAGCTTATTTTTTATTCTTTAACCAATGTAGCTTTAATTGGGCCGCTCTGTTAGGTGAATCGTCTGACTTAAGATAGTTCATTTGTTCTGTCGCCCATTTGAATGTTTTTAGCTAGTGTGATTCCTGTTGGGAGATTGGGTCAGACGTTTCATCTGAGGGCAGGCGAATCGTCTCCTCTTTATGTAAACATTTTCCTTTTTCTGTACAAGTACTGCATACTTCCACATATTGACTTAACCCTGTAAATGCTCAATAAATGTGTTAAACACACTGTTATCACTTAAGAATATGGTCTATTTTTGGGGTTTGGAGTGCATAATATGACGTAAAATACTGTCACATCATCTACTAAGATCTAGCAACTAGTATAATCCCCTCTTAACAATCTACATTCCATAATCGACATATAAATAACACATACCAAAGGTTTATTCTCCTCCCCCAACCATACTATGTTCCATAGTCTGTGTTGGGCACGTAAGTAAGGAAACATAGCTGCGGGTTAAGTAGTTAAGATACAAGCCTGCTAAGTAGGACATATTCCTGAAGAATAAATGTAGAAGGGCTCCAATTAGAAATTCTAGCCACGAGATGGCCTTATTCCTTAAATATAATATACTAATATCCACTCTGAATAAAGTAGACCATAGCCTACAAAGTGCCGACAAAAAACATCAAAAGTCATGCTGGAAGAAGCAGACAATATCGAATGATATCGGCATCACACTAATCAAGCAAAAATGTGATCCATGAGTCGAGAGGAATAAATCAATCCTCATATTTTTATATAAATAGTGGGGTCAAAATTCAAACTAAAAAATAGTCCATATAGCCTAAAAGCTCAAAAAATGAAATATTTATACCAACATGTAGCACACAACTCATACATCATATGGTATGAAATAGGTATCAAACTAACAGTATAAAATGAAAAAACAAGCCCATAAAGTTTTTGTAATACAAAAAACTTTACAAATAAAGAAGATTCAAAGTACTACCCGGTAGAAACGATCAGGACATGATTCCATGGATTTAAAAAGTTATCTCTTAAACACACTAATTGCGATCTGAAATTTGGGAGAAAACAGGAGGATTTTGGAAAATTTGGTCAATAAATGAGAGAAAAGGCTTTATATAAACTGCCAGGTGGTGCCACATTTGCGCCCTACCAGTGCGGTCGAGCTATGGCTGGTTCTCAGGCATAACCTGACAGCGTTACCTTAGCGCAATCACGCTAAAGGAGGAACCCTGGACATGGAACGATCACATCCCTCCAGTGCGATCGCGCTGAGCACCTGCACTTGAATTCCAAAAATGATAAAAAAACATGTATGGGTTAAAAACAGGGTCCAATTTCAACAATGCATGTATGAAATATTCATGTAATCAATATTCCTCACTCAACGGAACCGGAGGAAAGGTGATCCAAGATTATATAAGTTGTGCCTAAAGTAACAATAATTAAAGAAATATGTACTATAAAACTTCTAGGGAACCAACCTATCAATCCCAGCAAGTCACAAATGACTTAGAGTAGTTAGAAGGTCACTCTAAATATAGAAGAACTGTGAACAAAAACAATGACCCCAAGGTTCATTACAAGAACCATCACAAAGGAACTTTCATCTATGAAAGTTAAAGAAAGAAGGGAGTAACTTGAGAGTCAAACAAGTTAGGTTCTAGGATCAGATGGCGCTCTCTGTCACTTAAGTAGCCTCCTTGACTGAAAGGCGAATCCAACAAACTCGCTAAGCTACAAGCCAGCTAATTAGGAGATAGACAAGATAAATAAGCATATCAAGGCCTGAATAATCATCCCATATCCGAGCTGGCATTTTAGCATACATATACTATACAAATACCCAATTTGAAGAAAGTAGATCGTAGCCTACCTGGATTTTGGCAATGTGCTAAAAAAGGGTTCCCTAAATGACCATAATCTCGTACGAATCATAGAATCACTCAAGGATAGAAAAAACATAACCCACATGTCAATACGAGTAAAACAATACCCATATTGCTATATAAATAGAACGGTCAAAATCCCAGCTAAAATTGGGTCCATAAATCCTAACAGCTTCGAAAATGAAAATACTAAAACCCACGCGTAGAGCACAACTCATATTATGGTACACAATATAGTTAAATTTATAGTAGAATAAAAATATATAAGCCAAAAAAGGTTTATAAAATAATGAAACAAAGAATCACCCAATAGAAATGATCATAAAACAACCGTAACAGGTTTCTATGTAGTAGAACTTTTTTTAACACCTTCAAAGTAGCTTGAGTATGCCATCAAGATCAAAAGGTTTTGAGAGAAAGGAGAAAAATCATAGAAAATTTGGCAAAGTTTTTACTTATTGAAAGGGCACCACTTGATCGAAAAATCCATCAAAATAGTTATCGACACTGGCCAATTTATTGATCCATTTATCAATTTATAGACCATCGATTTATCGGTCATTGTCCGATAAATTATTCCTTACTAACTCAATCTAGACATATTTTAAATTAATTTAAAAAATGCATATTAAATGGAAACATAGTCTATTAGAATACTCCATATATGAAATCTTTATTCAATCTGAAATATATAACAACAAACCACGGAGATGTGGTCACTACCTCTGAAGGTGGGTCTATAATCTGCAGGGAATCCCACTAATCCTCCATGAGGCCCTAATTGAGCCTGAATTCCTCAAGTCCTCGAAACTAAACTCAAGAAGCAAAGATTCGAATCTCCATGGCTCCCCGATCTCTTCTGTGAAAGCTGAAGTTTAAATGGACATGTTTGAGATCAATTCTCAATACTAATATATCCACAATTTATGAACTACAACATGTATGATACATAGCCTCGAATAGTACGATATGAATGATAAGCGGATTATTGTTATTAGGAAAACTCAATCCAGGCTAAATACAGAGCTCCGCAACTATCGATCTCAAAATACACCTCCAAAATCAGCCCTGGAGGACCTGGATGGTCTACTTAAACTAACTATCTGGTTCGTGTGGAAAGTTGCACTCCAAGCTACAGCCATACTCATCTCATACTAAATAGTCCTCGAAAATTAGGAATTATACTATGCACCCTAGTTTGATGTAATGGAAACTGGCACCACATATAGACGAAGAATCTCTTGAATGTACAAGGCAATCACTCCCTCGACATTCAAAGAAGATGGAGTCGGTAGAAGGGGAGCAAATTAGTTAGTCGGTCTATAATGATCCATATACAATCATGACCCCTGGAAGTATAAGAGGGTCCAGGACAAAACCAAAGATAATACTCTCCTTCTTCCACTCAGGAATAAGTAGTCTCTATAAAACACCATCTGGACTGTAGTGCTCAAACCTCATCTACTAGTAGCTCGAGCATCGGAATACAAAACCTTGAATGACACCACATGAATGCTAAGATGGAATCTGGCATCATATGAAACTTTCACAAGTCTAAATATCAACCTCAACTATAACCACAATGGCATTTCACAAGCTCATGATGTATCCTGAGGAGTCCGAACAATCCGCTCACACTGGCTATCAATCTATAGGTGGATATAGCAATGACTATTGTCCTCATAAATCAAGATGTGAATCGAAAATTGCTTTCTAAAATATCTAGAATTGGGATTTTACATAAACATAATACAACCCCAAACTAGGAAGAAATGAGATTTTCTACACATCCTCCCTATATCCAAATGTATTAATATCTGGGATAATGGGCTTCACAAGAATAGGTTGAATCAAATAATTAACTCTGGAGTTGCAAGTATCAGTGTCTGTGTACATTGTGCCATTAGAAACTTAACGGAATCCCACAGGGGATGCTACGAGATCCTTAGGTAGAGTCAACTTATAGTGTCAAAAAAGACAACTCACACCAAATAAAAATCAACAATAATAGGTACCATAAATGGTGGATGGACCTGCCTGCCAAGCAAGCCCTACACTCAGCCTGGAACTAATTCCACGGTGAATGTGTAAACCTCAATCATCAAAATCAACCCCGAATAAACTCTAAATTGTTTAAAATACAAGGAAAACAATTACCCCAATGTAACCTCTAATACCACCCACACACTAACAGTAGCTTCAGATCTTGGCTAAATGCTCATTTAGCATCCCCTCATAAAAAACATTCTAACAACCCAGTCATCACGTTAGTTGAATTCCAAATGTTTAAAGAAAATAATCATCACCAACCAAGAACAGAGGAATCCCCAACTACTCATAACTCACTAACATATAGTGCCCTAACTCAGAATATGAAAGTCCCTCGACTCTTGTACAAAGAACACAATCATGAAACTGAATCATCACTCAGCATAAGCCAATCATTAGTACCAGCAAAAAAATTACAAAAGAACTAACCTTGTATCCACTCGTAAAGATCAAACATGTACAGTCGCATCAATTGATAAAAGTCGAGAATGGATCACTTAATTGGCATATGAAAACCTCTGGGATACTACAACTTCGACCAACCAGTAAAGGAACATTATTATCTACCAAGACCATTAAACATTTAGGGACTTAAAGACAAACAACAAGAAACCACAACAGAGAGAACCCAAAGGATAATAATCAGCCCTAATAATCCTCACATGGACAAAGGATAAAAGTAAAACTCCAGCAATTACTCTCGAACTGAAGAAACTGACAGAACAGGTCACTTACTCATAAAAAATAATCACTCTAGTCCTCCATAATCAACAAATACAATTCATAGGTAGCACGAGTCACCACATAAAGCTATCAAACCACTAAGGTCGTATAAATCGCTATAGGATAAAAGGGCATCTGCCAGCAAAAATGAAGAACTTCGGACCCACGATACTAGCAAGCACCCCCAAGTGATTATTTCTTATGCTGAACATAAGGAATACCTCAATTGGTACTACCCTAAGGACCCATATAAATTTGTCGAGACACACAGATCATGGCCAAGGTATATATATAAAGAAACCCTACCAAATCTAGGGAAAGCAAGGTAACCTTCCCATGCTTGACAACTCACTAAGGTTGCCTACCACCAAAGGCCTAACTCTTCCATCTCATAAAATCGACAAGCTAGATTAGTTGATCAATAAAACCTCCTCACTAGGATCCACCGCTAAAAATTTTTCTTCTCAACAATGAGGAATAAAAGGATCCTACGATCACTATCAACCACTCAGGGTAAGGAAAGGTGAGGGTAATAGAAACCTTATTTGGGATCTAATAAAGCCCACCTAACAAGGGAACTCGGCCACTGAATAATAGGACAACAGCCTAATATGACTCCACAGGCACCTCTCAGGACAAAAGGCAAGATCCATTCCATCTATGGAAATCAAAACCCAGGTGCTACCAAAAACTACGTAACCAAGGGCTATAATATAAATGCTATAACCAGACCTAAAGCCATTCGATAGTACCCTAGTAACATAGATAACATCAACCCAGCTAGAAAAATAACACAAAATAGAATAAGTTAGAGTCATGCATAAGTCAGCACAAGTCAACTAGGCAGGGAACAATATAAATCCATACCGTAATCAAGGTTCAAAGGTAGCTCTCCCCAAACATCCTACCCACTACCACAAACTAATGAACGAGGAACCGTTGTAAGATTTGTCGGCCAGCCTTACGAATCCACAAATGTGGAACACCTTATATGAATAACAAACACCTCCATAACCAAGACACAAACTGCCAAAAGTATCACATCTTCAACTAGCTGCTGATGCAAGGCTGCCACTAGTGTTTGCTGGATGGCCCTACGCTTAGGGAACTCTCTAGAATAATGGTCTACCTCCCCAAACTCATAACAACCATGGCCTATCCTTAGGCCTGAACCGCTTCTTTCACCCCTCGGGCTACCCCAACATCAAATCCCTAATGATAGAGACCTCATAGTAATGCTCTGATGATGCTGATCGCTCCAAATACTCTGGCCTCTATTGGCTTGCTAATGTAGAGTCTAAAATGATTGACTGAACTGATCTAAATAGATCTGCTGTGATGACCCTTGCCCATCATACCATCTACTCCCCGACCATACATAACAAAATAAATTCTGAAGACTCAAAATTAGGGCTTACCATACTAGACCTGAACTTTGGCTACTCAACCAAAGTCACTGCAACAACAGGGCCCCGAGAATGGGACAATCTATGACCCTATGCCCTAACTCTCTACATATTAAGTAACCCATACTACTCCTCTCCTCACTGATCCTTGATGAAGTACCAAAAACCCCCACCTGTTGATGGGCTCTCTGCTCACTAATCTCATAGGTCTCACGACAGGATCTATCCATGGTTGAGAGTTGCCTAATAATTTGCTCACAAGTACATCCCATTACTACAAAGCCTCTAAAGAAACTCAACCATCTACTATACCTTGTAAGAT
>JBDJHY010196607.1:0-11712 GCA_039654485.1 Withania somnifera | reverse complement strand
ATAGCAACCCAATCAACAATAAAGGTCCAAAACATACAGTATCCAGACAATTAACCAACACTCACAAACTCCATAACACATGTGATATGCTCATATATAATAACAAATGTCCGTAGAAGACTCAAATCATCAACAGAAACCAGATAATCATAAGTCACCAACATATAACAATTAGCCTTAAGTTATCACTAAATATCAGATAATCTTAATGAATCAGTCGGGAAGACAAATCAATCAAAGTCACATATCAAAGTAAATGCAATGTATAATGTAAGTGATCATGATGCATGTCAGTCCTATGTACACCTAATTGTCACATATATAGGTCACATCCAGAGCCTATGGTGGACTCACGAGGTCTATGTACTACTCAATTCACAATCTCTAGAATGAGCCCGGATGGTTGGTAATAAATTAGACCTCTAGAACGAGCCTCGGACATCCTACCAAATTAGACATCCGAAATTGGCCCCAAACTGCCTATCTAATTCAACATCCAGAAAGAGCCTCGAACATCCTGTAAAATAATTTTCCATTTCTTACAAGACACAACTCAAGTTTCATATTCAAATATCAAGAAGTGAGCAAGTATCATATACACATCATGGAAATATGACAATTTCAAATCACAAAATAATAATATTAGCCTATCATAGGAATCACTATCAAATATATCTTTTCAATCCAATCTATCCTCCACACTTCCTCATAACAAGCACATCATTTCAATTTTACCAAGCCACCACCCAAAGCATCCTCATATAATCTCATTTCAGTCCACTAAGTTATCACAAGTACATCTCACTTAAATTTCAAGTAAAAGTATCAAATTCTCGAAGGATTTCAGAATAAAATCAATATAAATTATTCAAGCCTATCAAGGCCTTAAAAATCATCATCAATGATAGGTCTTCATGACAAAAAGCTATAGAATCACAATGTCAAATAAATTTGTCATTTTAAGCCCAATATGCTTGAATCTAGTACCCAGGTGGGCCTTATCATTTAACCCACCAAGGGTACCCCCAATGTACCAATTACTTCTATCATGATGGAGTCTACACCCCACTAGTAGACAAGCCCAAACCCTGGACCAAAATGGTAGTGACGGGTCAGTACCAAACAGCCAAAAAAAGAAGGAAGTTAAAGAAGATGAAAAGGAGGAAATAAAAAATAGTAATAAATAATACAAAGTAAACTCCCAAGAACTGGTATCGTGTCTTAGAGAGTACTTACAAAATAATACAAAATACAACCCTCAACGGGGAAAAAACTACTACAACTATCCTGAAGAAAAACCTAGGATAACTCTAATGCCAAAAGAGAATTGTTCAGCAAGAATGCCACTACTCATCGTATCTCCAAAACATCTCCAATCTATTTTGCATGATCAATTCCCTCCTTTTGACTCGTACTAGGGCATTCATCACAAAAAATATGCAGAAGTATAGTGTGAGTACCAAAAATAGTGGGTATCCAGTAGGCCTCATAGGTCGATCAGAAAAAGCAAGCATAAGTAAGGTAAAGTGCGATCAGATAATAGGTAGAGAGGCAACAATCATAGTAACATCTAACAAGCATGAAGGAAGGTCAACTATAAGGGTATGAACATAGTGGACATAAATCATAAGCGAATCATGACCATTACAACACATACATGTAGCTCTAATGTAACCAACATAAATGAAAAATCATAAAGATTAATATAAGACCAACAAAGGGCTAAATCAATCAGCATGTAAAGTAAAGAGAGTAACTAATATCTTTAGGAAGATATAAGAAAAGGCCTAGTTAGAAACAAAACTTACCAGTAGGTACAACTAGGTGTAAAAGTAAGCCAACAAGACTTTCCCCATAAGCTCGAAGAGTACAAACAAGTGCGAAAGAATGAAATGCAAAGGGGTACTGATAAGTAAATGTGTCCCAAGAATAATCCCAAATGCTCCTCCAACGGAAGTAAGGCATGTGAGGTAGGGCCCACGAAGGAATCGAACCATATACCACTACTCCACAGTATACCCCTTCCTCAAGTGGCACATCAAACCATATACCACTACTCTACAGTATACCCCTTCCTCAAGTGGCACATCATACCCCAGGCACAGAGACCTAGGTTAGTAGGGTTCGTGGAGGGACTCGAACCCACATGCCAAACTCTCATAAAAATCCAACTACGGTATAGCCATCAGGAATAAATGCCAAAACCCAATCTCAGTCCATATACCATATATTAGTGAAACTCAACTATTGTCGTATTGACATTTCTAGAAAATCTGCGATAGAATGAGAAAGTAGCTCCATACTGCCTAATAGTCGTGGAAACGTATATAATAGATAAAAACCTCCTCTGGTGGTAATATCAATAAAAACCCTATGATTTAATAATCTTTAGCCAAAAGCACTAAAGCGACTATCCACATCCCAATAATCATGCATGCTCATCAAACACAACAAAACAACAGTCTAGATCATCTCTAAAGCCACCAGATAAATCCAGGGGATAGATACTAAGATTAACCACTAGTTTGATCTCCTCCTTACCCAAACTATGTTCCAAGGATAGTGTGAAACATGTAAAAGGGGACACGTAGCCCTATAGGCATATAAAGAGTGAAAAGGATAGAAAGATAGGTTGTAGACAGAATTAACAATACTAACATGGCTCTAAACTAATAACCTAGCCTCGAGCTGGAAATTTACAAAACATATGCATCACTAAATACCCAGTCTAGAAAGAGTAAGTCGTACCCTACCTAGAGGTCGACGATGATTTTTGCATAGGGAGCCAAAAGCCCGAACTTCACCAAATTTCATGAAAAAGTTTGAAACTATCAAATTTACAAAGAATATGTTAAAAGATGAATAATGATACTGATATTTCTATATAAAGGATCAGGTCGAATTTTTGGCTAAAAATGGACCCATAGACCCCACATCCTTGGAAATAAAAATAAAAATACCGATGATAGATTTCAACTCAATGAATACATAGTTCGAATTTGAGCTAAAACAGATAATAAACTAATGCAAAATAGCCCCAACTAATGATATAAACTCAAGTTCTTGGCTTCTGAGTACCGTTTCACGAGTTCTCTATTAAACAATATAAAATGTCCCTTTAAGACCATATAATATATTGGTAAATAACTATTAATATACACACATTAATAGGATACCAAATAAATAGAAAAACAACATCGTCAACCCATTTTGGCATTTCATCAAAAACTTGACGAGAGATAAGCTCTCTAAGTTAGAAAAATCGTGTTCTTAACTCTTAGCCTTCCAATTAATCACAAAGAGCTTATAACCAATAATGAATCATACATTATTAATCTTTTCAACAACACAACCAATACAGACCCATGCAAACTTTTCCTTACTAATAACATCAATTACAAGGGGAAAAACACGGACTCACGGCTTCCTATCGCCTTCCCGTGATCCCTACCCATGAACTATACTTAAATCAACACGTAGAGTCATATTTATGGATATGTATAAGGATACATACCTTTATGATTAAGAAATAATCCGTGCAACTTCTTAGTCTTCAAGAGATACACTTTTCCTTCGGCAGAAAGCTTGGATGAGTCTATATCCATGATCAACAATGAAAAATATACTTGATTCTTGAAGGAATTAACTTACATTATATTAGGGTAGGTGTGGAAAAATCAGACCCAACCCTCCCAACCCGTTTAAGTTTACCCTCCCATTTATTAACTCAACCTATTTTGACTTGACTCATTTCAACCCATTAAAAATTGGGTCATGTAAAATTTTATCAAAATATCGTAAAAATACTATTAATTTAATATACTATATATAGTCATATTAATGAAAAAAAAAATTCTGTTAGGTACTATATTATTTTAAAAGAACATATAAAGCAATTAAAATTTAGTAAAAAGTGAACAGATTGGGTTATAACCCATTTTGAACTCAAGCACATTTAGGTTGGTTGGGTCTTGTTAGGGAGAGTTAAAGCTGAAAAAGAACTAAAGAAAACCCTTAAAAAGTAACCAATTATGTTTTGGTTACGATATTTGATGAAATAAGAAAAAATTATATAAAAAAAGAGATTATATCTAACTTTTCTAAGCTACCACATATCATGTCGTGATTGAACAGTGAGCCCATCTATATTAAAACATGCATAACTTTTAACTCTAAAAGGCGTATTGATAAAAATTTTCTTTAATTGCAAACTAGAATAATAGACCTTTCAATTGATAGGTCATGGTCTCTATAACTCCTTATATATTGGGAGACATACTCATTACAAGTCAGACAATCTACAAGCTTATTTGCAAAATATCACTACAATGGACCCTTCAACTTGAGCGACTAAGCTTCTAAATTGGTTTTGAAACTTTAAATGGGTTAATGTAAGTGTACAATTGCATGATAAACTATCATACCTAAAATCCATAAGTGACTTATTACAGCTACAAAAAAGAACTAAACACCAAGAGACCGTAGAAACACAAAAATGACCTTGAGGGTCATTACAACATCCTCCAATTAAAGAACTTTCATCCACGAAAGTTAAGAAGAAAGGTGTACCTGAAGAATCAAACAAATAGAGATATGCACTCCCAGGTAGCCTCCTTTACCAAAATACAATCCCAACGAAATCTCACAATAGGACTATCCCTCGACCTAAGTTGTCTTACATCTCTTTCAATAATAGCCTTGGAATGCTCTACATAAGTCAAATAAGTATACAGCTGAACTGACTCATGATTAAGCACATGGAAGGGGTCTGTTACATAGAGATGAAGCATGGAGACATGGAAATGTGGGTGAACCACTGCTAACTCTGAAGGTTGAGCCAATCTGTAGGCAACAATTTCAACTTACTCGGTAACCTTGGATGACCCAATGAACCTTGGGCTAAGCTTTCCCCTACGACCAAACCTCATGACATCATTCATGGGAGAAACACACAAAACTACAAAAATATCCAACGCTAAACTCAAGAGGTTGAAGTTTATAATCTACATAACTCTTTCGCCTACTCTTTGTTGTCCGCAATCTGTACTGATAACTCTAAGTCTATCTAAGCGATATGCTCCGGGACTTCTGCCTTTGTAAGAACTCACCAAAGTATGAGAGTATTAGCATCTTGAATCAAATTTTAAGTCTAAGGACAAACCTTAACACTATTATACCAACCAAATGGTGATCTATAATGCCTACCGTACGAAGCCTCAAATGGTGTTATATGGATAATAGAATGATAGTTTTTATTCTATGAAAACTTTGCCAAGGCTAAATAATGATCCCAACTACCATAAAAAATTGGAAACACAACCCAGAAGCATATCCTGATGTACCTTAATGGTCCGATCGTATTGTACATCGGTCTGTGGGTAGAAAGTAGTACTCAGATCCACCTTTGTACCCATCTCTCACTGTACAGTGCTCCAAATTTATGAATTGAACTGGATGCCTCTATCTGATATGATAGAAACTGGAAAACCATGTAGGAGAAGGACCTCTTGAACATACAAGATGGAAAGATTTTCTGCACCCCAAGATGATGAAGTTGATAGAAAATGGGAAGATTTGGTCAATCAATCCATGATGAACCAAATGTAGTCATGACCCATAGAAGTATGAGAGAGTCCAAAAACAAAGTCCATGGTAATCCTCTCCTACTTTCGCTCAAGAATAGGTAGTCACTGCATCATACCTCCTAGCCTATAGTGCTCAAACTTAACCTGCTAACAATTTAGGCACTGAGAAACAAATCTCGTAACATCAGACCTCAGCGTATCCACTAGTAATAATCTCTCAAATCTCTGCATATCTTTATTATACCCTAGTGTATGGAATATTTGGTACAATGGGCCTCAATGATAATAGTCTAAATCAAGTCACCAACCCTGGGAGCATAAATATGACAACCAATCCACAACACACCATCTGAATATAACGAAGTACCGTTATGGTAAACCCTCAGAACTAACTCTTAGATACGAACCAAGAATCTATCCTCATACTTACGTTACCGAATCTGATCAAACAACATAGGTTAAGCCTCAACCTATGCAAGAAATATTCTGGGATTTGAAATGTCCAACCTGCCCAAATGGTAAGCAAGAGACTGGATGTCAAAGAATAATGTCCTTTCTGAAATAGATATAGAAGCAATATACCCATGATAATCGTCTTTTGGCTCAAGACATCTACTTCCTCATTTGGCCTGCCAGGATGGTAAACAATACTAATATCATAGTCCTTCAGAAGCTCAACCCACCTCCTCTATCTAATATTGAACTCCCTCTAGATCAATATGTACTACAGGCTGTGGTGGTCGATAAAAATCTCACAATGAACTCCATAGAGGTAATGCCTTTAATTCCTGAGAATAAAAACTACCACTTTGTGCTACAGCCAGAGAAATCGGTGACCCTATATCTTTGAGACCACTCTGTCATGACCCAAAATTTGAGTTGTAATAACGTCTACACCCCACTAATAGAAAAAACCAAACCTAGCCCTAAGCAAGTAGCTACGTGTTAGTACTAAGCACCCCAAAAAGAAAAGAAAGGAGATGAAAAGAAGAAAATAGAGAACAGTAATACATAAATAGAAAGTAAGCTCCCAAGGCCTGGTATCATGGTTGTATAGGATCTATTTATAGAATAATACAAAATATAACCCTCAAAGAGGAAAAACCTACTACATCTATCCTAAAGCAAAACTTGGACAACTTTGATGCCGGAAGAAGAACTGTTCAGAAAGAATGCCAACTACTCACCGTATCTTTGGAATAGCTGCAATCTATCCCTAATGAACATGTCCCTCCTACTGACCTGTACTAGAGGCTGTATCAAAGAAAGATGCACAAGTGTAGCGTGAGTACCAAAAATAATGGGTATCTAATAGGCATCATAGGATGATTAGAAAAAAAGCAAGCATAAGGAAGGTATGATCAAATAACAAGAAAAAAGGGAGCAATCATAGTAACAAGTAACAACTATGAAGGAAGTTAAACTATCAGGGTGTGGACACAGATGACCTAAGTCATAAAAAAATCACGACCAACACGACACATATCTGGAGCTATCAGCAGGGTTGTAGATGCCTCCATTTATATGATATATTCGACAAAGCCCAGGTCGAGGCTTCTGATGCTATGATCATTGGTATGTTACTTATTTGTGGTCATCCTGATTTGGTTTTGTTTGATCTTGGTTCCACCCATTCTTATGTTTTTGTTTATTTTATACCCAGTTGGGCATTATGTATGAGCCTTTACCTGCTCCCTTGCGAGGAGCCACTCTCGTAGGAGAGGTTTTAGTGGTGTATTGGATTCACATGGTTTGTGTTATTACTATATGGGAGTTGTACACTCGGGATGACCTTATGGCTCTATAGATGGATGATTTTAATGTGATATTAGGCATGGATTAGTTGTCCCCTCATCGTGCTGTTATGGACTATTTTTCCAAGATTATCATGCTATTCGTTCTTGGTGTACCCGCGATTGTATGGCAGTACTCAAAGCCACCTCTCTACCCATATCTCGTTGTACAGTGCTCCAAAATCCTAAATGGATACCTCTGACTGATATGATATAAACTGGAACCCCATGTAGGCGAAGGACCTCTCAAACATATAAGGTTGAAAGACCTCTGCACCCTAAGATGATAAAGTTTGTAGAAAATGGGCAGACAATCGATCCATGATGACCCAAATACAGTCATGACCCCTAAAAGTATGAGGGAGTCCAAAAATAAAGTCCATGGTAATTCTCTCCCACTTCCACTCAAGAATAGGGAGTTGCTGCATCACAACTATTGTCCTAAGGTTCTTGAACTTCACCTACTGACAGTTCAGGCACCGAGAAACAAACCTCATAACATCCTACCTCAAGCGTCTCCATTAGTAGTGATCTCTCAAATCTTTGCACATCTTTGCTATGCCTGGGTGTATGGAATATTAGGTAAAATAGGCCTCCCGGAGAATAGTTTGAATTAATTCACCAACCTTGGTAACACAAATATTACTGCCAATCCACAACACACCATTTAAATCTAGCGAAGCACCATTGTCGTCACCCCTCATAACCAACTATCGAATATGAACCAAGGATGTATCCTCATACTTACGCTGTCGAATCTAATCAAATAGTGTAGGTCTAGCCTCAACATACCTAAGAAATCTTCTCAAAACTGAGATGTCCAACCTAACCAAATGGTAAGCTAAATGCAAAAGTGTAGCATAAGTACCAAAAAAATGGGTACCCAGTAGGCATTATAGGCCGGCCAAGAAAAAAAGCAAGCATAAGCAAGGTAAAGTGAGATCAAATAACAGGAATAGAGGGAACAATCATAGTAACACGTACCAAGGATGAAGAAAGGTCAACTATCAGGGTGTGAATAGAAATGACCCAAGTTATAAGAAAATCAGGACCAACACGACACGTACCAGGAGCTCCAATGTGACTAGCACAATGAAAACCATAAAGAGTAATAGAAGACCAATAACGGGCTAAATCTATCAGATAGGTAAAGAAAAAAGAGTAACCAATATCTTAAGGAACCAGAAAACAAGGCCTAGTTAACAACAAAACCTACCGGCATCCCATACTACTGGAAAGTACAACCAGGCATACAAGTAACCCAACGAGACTCCCCCCAAGCTCGAAGAGTACAATCAAACGTGAAAGAATACAATGCGAAGGGGTACTAAAAAGTAAATGTGTCTTAATAGTAACCCCACATGCTTTTCCTCCAGAAATAATACACACAGGCAGGACCCACAGAGGACTCAAATCATATACTACTACTCCACAGTATACCCCTCCCCCAGGTTGCGCATCATGACCTAAGAAAAGCGACCCAAGTTGGTAAGGCCCGTGGAGGAACTCAAACTCGCATGTCAAAACACTTATAAAAAGCCAACTAGGGAATAGTCATCAGGCATAAATGCCAAAACTCAATCTTTGGCCCGTATACCATATCTCAGTAGAAATTCAACTGTCATTGTACAGGCATTTCCAGAAAATATCATGATGGAATAAAAAATTGCTCCATACTGCTCAACAGTCGTGGAAACATATATAATAATATATAAAAACCTCCTCTGGTGGTAATATCAATAAAAACCCTATGGTTTAATGATCTTTAGCCAAAAACACTTAATCGACTATCCACAGCTAAATAATCAATGCATTCTCGTCAAACATAAGAAAACAACATCCTAGATCATCTCTAAAATCCACCAGATAAGTCCAGGGGATAGCTACTAAGCTTAACCACTTTGATCCCCTCCCTACCCCAACTATGTTCCAAAGACAGTGTGAAACACGAGTAAGCAGCCACGTAGCCCCACAAGTATATAACAAGTGAAAAGGATAGCTAAGTCCATGGGATAGCTGGTAATCTCAACTGCTAGTTTAATCCCCTCCCGACCCCAACTATGTTCCAAAGACAGCATGAAACATGTGAAAGGGGCCATGCAACTCCAAGTAACTAGAAACCATAGAGGACTCTCGAGATCAATGTATAACTCAATACACAACCTTCAGAACAAAACTCTGATAGTTGACAACAAATATGATCTCCGGAATAAACCTCAAACATCCTACCAAATTAGACTCTGGAACGGGCCTCAAACTATCTTTCCAGTCCGACAATCGTAATGAGCCTCAGATTGCCGATCAAATTATTTTCCATTTCTCATAAGACGCAAATTAAGTTTCATATTCAAATTTCAAGAAGTAAGAAAGTATCATATGCAACTAATGGAAATGTGAAAATTTCAAATAACAAATAATAGTATTGTCCTCTCATAGAAAATCATTATCACAGATATCTTTTCAATACAATCTATCCTCCACACTTACTCACAACAAGTACATCATTTCAATACTACTAAGCCACCTTCCACAACATCCTCATATAGTCTTAGTTTAGTCTGATAAGTCATCACAAGGCTATCTCATTCAAATTTTAAGTATCAATATCAAATTCTCGAAGGATCAAAGCATAACATCAATACAAATCATTCAAGCCTAAGCAAGGCCTTAAATATCATCATCAATGATATAATTTCATGACAACAAGCTATAGAATCACAATGTTAAGTAAATTTCTCATTTTAAGTTTAATATGCTTGACTCTAGTTTCTGGGTGGACCTCGTGATTTAACCCACATGGGCACCCCAATGTATTATTACTCCCATTTACAAGAAATTAACAAACAAGCACTAAGACTTTATAAAAAGACCATAGAAACCTCAAATTGCCTTTAAGGAGGACAAACACTCAAGATAGTCTTATTCTTCTAAAGTGCCTTCGAACACTCTTGACTATTCAAATATATATCTACATAAAAAATAAAACTATCAACACCCGTTTTGTCATACTTTAAAATCAAATCCAATAAGTCAACTTAAAAAGACAAATTCGAGCCCCAAGGGAAAATTTGAAATTTTATTTCATTATGTTACCTGTAAATTGAGGAGTTCAAATATTAAATTTAAAAAAATACAGTTAAATTGACCTTAAATCATCAATTTATTAAACATTAACTAATAAAACCTTAAAATTTCAACTTTATACGTGGTTTAAAATGATAAAATAGTTGATAAATCAGTAAGTTTATGATAAAATTAGCTAACCCATAGCATAAGGATCCTAATATGAAATTTTATCAAAAATTGAGTTCGAATCAGAAAAACCCCAACTTTTCTTCAATAATTTCACGAATTAAGAAAAAATTACAGCTGAAGAAATAATAGAAGAATGTCAAAATGAGTATTGGATAGTAACCCCCTTATTAAATCGTGAAGAATCCTGTAAAAATCATTCAATTTCAAACTCTAGAACTCCCAATATGCTCAAAATACCAAATAAACACAGTTTGTAATTTAATACATAGATAAATGCACCAGATTTCTACACCGACCACTTATTTTTTCTATAAAGGCCATAACTTTCTCATAGGATAGCGAAATAACCTGATTCTTTTGGCATTAGCTATGAAATTTCAATAAAGATCTACTAGAACCATCCAAGTATAAAAATGAGTTCATTAGTGAAGTGACACTATTTAAACTCCATAGTTAAAAATATCAAGCTCCGAACGAGTACCCAAACCTCATCCGGGACCTCCTGAATACAAACGAATAGTGTAAAACATATTTCAGAACTTCTAGAACCATCAAAAACTCAAACGAGGTCATCTTAATCAGATGTCGAACAAAGTTAACTTTTAACATAAGAATCTTCAAATTTCTAAATAATAACCCAAAACTCATCCATAAGCCTCAGAAACTGAACCAAATCTTCAACTAGACCAAAAACCATATTCCGGAGCTTACAAAACCATCATAATTTCATTTTAAGCTTGCTATCATAAAAAATGTTGATTTTTGTCAACTCTCTTATGCTTCCAACTTTCAAAGTTCAAACCTTTTTCGAAACTTATCTAAATCCCATGTGACCCAAACCAATAATTTGACTAACCTAAAATTCATGTTCCAGAACTAATGAAATCAATGGATTTTGAATCAGATTACTCTAACTCCAAATATTGACCCAAGTCAAACTCACAACTTAAACTTTTGAATTATCCCGTCAAACCACCTAAACTCATCATGAAAGGGATAAAGATCAAACCAAAGGTCCTCCTAGATCAAATTTTATATTCCAGAGCTGATGGAACTGACATATTTTCAATTTAAGGTTC
>JBDJHY010196606.1:5203-16821 GCA_039654485.1 Withania somnifera | reverse complement strand
CCCAATTTTATATAAAAGAAAGCAGAAGCTCTATCATAGATAATTGGTGCACATAAATAACACTAAATTGCAGAGTGAAAAGGAAAGATGTTTTTTTATAGAGGAAGAGTAGTTATTATCAAGCATGTATTATAAAGAATTCATGTACATAGAATTATAGTAATGAATTTTCCTATGAATTTAAATTAAGAGTAGTTCTATTATATGTGTCTTCACTTTCAAGTCAATTTAGGTTAGTTTTGGTATGTTCACCATAGTTAACCTTGAAGTTCTTGAAGGTGATGAACTAGGGTTCTTAGGAATAGCAATTCGATGTGTGTGTTGTGCAAAAAATTAGTGGGTTTGTTCCCCATATCAAAGAGAGCACATGGTTAATGTTTGGGAAGATTTGGAGTTCGTTTGAATGTAGCTAGGGTTTGAAACTCAAGAACTTATTCTTGATGTTCTTGAGTATTCTTTGAAACAAAGAGGTGTTTGATTTGATTCTTGCAAGTTATATTGGTGTTTTGTTGTTTGGGGACTTATATTGTATTAAGTTGTGGGATATTTAGGTCTAAACAAGTGTTGAAATACCAAAGAAAGTTGTGGCTTGAATATTTCGAGTGGGTAGCCGTATTTGTAAGGAAGACTAGGCTAGAAGAACCACCCCTCATCTTTTGCAAATCCCCCCCAAAATAGTGAGCTTGTGATTAGGAGAAGGACCCTTGGGGTGAGACATTTGCCTTTGGGTGAACCGTCCTCTTTCTTGAGGTGAGCGATCCCTTTGTCCTTGAAGAAAATTTCCTAATCCTTGAAGATCCATCCTTTCCTTTGCCCAAAACAACCACTAAGAAATGAGTTATCACTTGGGTAAATCCTTTGGGCGAGCCGCCTACTTCTATGCGAGCTGCCTCCTTGCATAGTTTGAACTCCCCCCATAAATAGTGTGGCTTTGTTTGGATGACTCCCAATTAGGAGAGCCACCTCCTTAAAGATGAACGAGATGCCTACTTCTAGGCGAGCTGTCCCTTACTTAACCTAAACTTTGAATTTCTCTAAGTGTCGAAGATAAGTCCAAATTCAGATATTAAGTCTCCTTGTTTGATTTATATACACTCAACTAGTAACTAATTAGTATCTGATCATACTAATCAAATACTAGTTCTTCGAATTCATTTCTTTTGTACCATTTTGTTCAAGATTTTCTTGTTTGCATTTTCTCATTGCACTTTATTTATTCAAGTCCGGTTGTTCCTTAATACGTGTGTGTCTATAAAGATTTATTCTTCCAAAAAACTTGAAAACCTTGAGTTGATTGTGAAAATCTAGTTCTCTATCAAATTTGAGACTAAGCCTAGGTTAGTTGAGCGACACCTATTAGTGAACGTGAGGTTTTTACTAATAATGTGGTTTGCTAGTTTTACAAGATATAATTTCACAACAATATTTGGAAACAATTAAAGAAGGGAGAGCTTCGGACACACAATGGAGTCTCTCAATAAGAAAATGACCCAAATGTTTGGAGCCACATCAAGTATAAGTGCTAGGATGGATGTTTTGGAGAATAACCAAAGTGGAGGAGAGTCATCACACACTGCTCATGTCAAGGGATGGGGTAGAGATATAGACGCTTTTCCTACAATCTCCTAGGAACGACTAGTGGAGATAAATAGACAGCGGTAAGGGAAGACACCCATGCAACAACCTACCAACTTCAAATGAGTACAAATCTAATCCCGAGAGAAAAAACCCCACCCATACCACCACCAGCTCCACACACATATGACCAACCACAAAGGAAACCATAAATCCCTTCCAATTCACACAACAAACACCTATGTGTGAACATCAACCATTTAATCAACAAATGACTACCACCCCACCTCTAAATACACATCATCAAGATCGTTTGTATAGTAACCTATCATATGAATACCACAAAGAAGGTTATAGTTATGGAGTGTTTCCTGAGGATGATGGTTGTAAAGGTTACCATAACAATGGAGGTAGGCAAAGAGGAGCTAGGGGCCAGGGCAGGATCCAAGGTACGAGAATCCATGGCCACAGAGGTAGAGGAGATAGGAACTACGATAGAGGGGATAGGATTGGAATTTGGAAGGAGATGCATGGTGGAGGAAATGAAGGAAGAGGTAATACTGGGTGTGGAATCAATAACATAACCTCTCACTACCCACCTTTAAGGGAGGTAGTGATCTGGAGGACTTCATTACTAAAAACTCCAAATTGAGAGGATACTCCTCACAAAAAATATTACAGAAGTGAAGCCCAAATATGCCATTACCAAGTTCTAAGGATACACTTCAACTTGGTGGGAAATGTACGTAAGAATGAGAGCCATGAATAACAACTTTATGATACCTACTGAGCTAGAATTTCTAACACTGATGGAGGAGAGGTATGTTCCCTCTAATTATCTTGGGGACATGATCATAAAGGTGTATGCATTACACTAAGGTTCCAAAAGCTTGAAAGCATACTATGATGAGTTCGAAGGGTTGAGAATGAAGGCCAAGCTTGGGGGCTAGATCAACAATAGTGATATGCTTTACCAATGGGATAAAGAATGGCATCTTAAATCTTATGAGGCTTAAGAACTATCACACACTGAATGAAACATTCAATAACACAAATAAACTTGAAGCAGATTTGAAGGCAGAAAAGAGTTATAAGGGAAAGGGCACTTCCACAGTGTGGAACAAAAGAAGAGTAAAATGGAAGTCACCTTTTAACTATAACACTTCTAAGGATGGAGGCCAGGGATTACAACCAAAGGGTGAAAATAAGGCTTATCTCAAGGATGACTACAGATTCCGAGAAGGTAATGTTACTAAATCCCTTATTCTAAGACCCTCTACTATTTAATTTTTTAAGTCTCAAGGTCGAGGACACATGGAAAGTGAGTGTCCTAACTGGAGGGTGGTCATAGCCTTTTGAGAGGGGTACCAAATTAAGAGTGAAGATAGACTCTAATGGGGAGGACCGTGAAAGTGAGAGTGAGAAAGAGAATGAGTCGGGTAGTGAGTGAAATGGGGGAACTATATGACCTACTGTTGGGATTATGATGAGACGATTTGACCCCTTAGGTGATGAAGACTCTAAATTCCTACCCGAGAGGAAACACTTATCATGTGTAGTAAGGCGTTTAATGGATGCTGTGATGAAAGAGGAGTTGGATTGAAAAGAGAACTTATTCCATACTAGGTGCAAGGTCTGGAATGAGGTATGCTCATTGATCATAGATAGTTGGAGTGACACCAATTTAGTAAGTCAGGTATTAGTTTAACATTTGCAGCTAACTGCACCAAAGTATCCGAAACCTTACAAACTACAGTGGCTCAACGAGAGTTGTAAGATAAAAGTATTGAAGCAAACAAACCTTAAATTTATCATAAGAAAGTATCAGGACGAACTTGTGTTTGATATAATGCCCATGCTAGCCTATCACCTTTTACTTAGGAGACCTTGGCAGTTTGATCGAGATGTGACTCACCAAGAAAGGACTAATAAATACTCCTTCACTTTTGAGGGGAAGAAACATGTACTTGCTTCTCTAACTCCTTACTAGGTAAGTGAGGATTACCGATTGACAAAAGAATTGGAGAGGACCAAGGTACTTAAGAGTGGTGAAGGGAGTCGAGAGTGTCAGCAATCAGTTGCAGCTATGAATATCAAGGTATGTATGTTAGCTAAACCTAATAAATGCTTGAAAAGGGTTGATGATAGGTGTGACTTAGTGAGCCTTGTCAACACTAGTTTATAGCTAACCACTAACCAAGATACTAGTACTTTTCCTAGTATTCTATCTTCTGTTTTGCAAGAATATGTTGTTTTATTTCCTAAAGAGATGTCGAGTGGGTTGCTGGACTTAAGGGGTATTGAGAACCAAATATAAGTCATGTTGGGATCTCAAATCCCAAACAGGACAACTTATAGGAGAAACCCCGGATGAGACTAAGGAACTCCAAAACCATGTTAAGGAGTTGTTGAACAAAGGCTTGATCAAAGAAAGCCTTAGTCCTTGTTCTATTTTTATCATTCTTATTCCTAAGAAGGATGACAATTGGAGAATATGTTTGGACTGTCTGGTAGTCAATAAAATCACTATCAAATACCGATATCACATATCTCGATCGAACGACATATTATATAAACTTGGGTGATCAACCATCTTCTCAAAAGTTAATTTTTAAAGTGGGTACCATTAGATTTATATGAGACCGGAAGATGAGTGGGAGACACCATTCAAAATAAAATTCGGGGTATATGAATGGTTGTTTATGCCTTTCGGCCTAACTAATGCATCGAATACCTTTAAGAGACTCATAAACCACATTTTGAATCCACTGATAAATGAGTGTGTCTTTATTTATTTCGATGACATACTTGTCTATAGCCAATCACTGGAGAAACATGTGCAACATCTGAGAAAGGTATTTGAAAGCTTGTTGAGAGAGCAACTTTTTGTGAATTTCAAGAAATGTTCTTTCAGTATGAACAACGTTGTGCTCCTCAGCTTTGCTGTGAGTACTGTTGGAGGGGAAGTTGATGAAAAAAGATTGATTCCATTAAATCTTGACCAACCCCCTCTAATGCTATCAAAGTCTATAGATTTCATGGGTTGACAAGTTTCTATAGATGGAGCCTCAGCAAAAAGAAGTAAGGAAAGGGGGTATCTAGAAGCTAAAATTTGCACCCATGAGTATTCCTCATACTCCACATAACAATTCAAGACCATTTTCATCAAACTATACTATGAAAGACAACAATAAAAAAAGGGAAAAGCAAATGAAGAGGACAAGAGAAAACTCTGACCTATCTTTCAAAGATGAAGATATGATCTATGGTATGAGTAAAAGAGGTTGGTTAATGACCTAAAGGCGGAGAAAGCGAAAGCGAAAATTCAACTCAGCACCAGCGAAATCCATGAGTAAATCAGAAAAGGGAAAGTTCAAATTAGGAAACCTTAGAGGCATCTATATAGAGGACAAATGAGGTGATTTAAATGTACTTGGGTCTGGCCAATGTACTATATATTTTAGTTGGGTAGGTTTTATTATTTTTATTTTAGTAAACCAGATTGGTTTAACCAAATTTATAAAATATTTGTTTTGTTTTATTTATCAATGAAAAGGATATGCCTAACATTTAAATCAAAAAAAAGGAAAATCTATCAATATTAATTCTCCTCCCTATATATTAAAGGTCTTTCTCTAATTTTCCTTCTCATATATTTTAGGGATTTACATTAATATTTCATATATTTTTCTATTTCCATTTGTTTAGGGTTTTTAAAGTTTATAGTTTAAAATATTGTGAGTCAATATTATAATCAATTAAAATACAATCAAATATTTTTAAAGTTTTTATTTTATAAATTCATATGTTTGTGTTTTTTAAGGACATCTCAAAATCCATATCCACCTTGACATATACACTTTAACTCGTAACCTATTTGAATATTAATAATAGTTCTAAAGAGAGAAAAGAACACAAGACTACCTAATTTTCTAAGGGAAAGGAAAAGGACAAAATTAAAAAATTATACTAAAGTAAATTGTATACATAATGCTGTAAATAAATTACTTGCTCTAGGAATAGGGTTGAAATAATATTGTAAGGCATAGTTATGTCTCCAGCATCCCAGATGAAAAATTAGGAATAGAATAAATAAACTAAAGAGGACACGAATTAATTGTTTCAATGAAAATAAAATTTCTTTGGAAAATATTAATTGAAGAAAAGAAAGTAAAAAGACTATTTGTCTAATGTGAAGTGTTCCAATGAAGGATAAAAAGTTTGAATAAATTTTTTAGGGATTTTCACACTTTGTAATATAGTTAAATTGCCTCCTCCGCTATAACTAAAGTAAGACAAGGCATAAACTGGTCATGACCTGACTGAAACTAGACCCGACCACCTATGTCACCATATAGAGCATTACTGCCGGCACCTACTCCACCACAGTCATCACCTCTAGCCAGTGGAAGTACTAACTCGGGGTGAGCCTAAGCTGATTAAACCAATGGCTGGACTTTCCCATGCTGGGGGAAACTTCTTGTATAGTGATCGGTAGTAACACACTCAGATCATAGCCTTAATTTCCTATAATGAAAAAAAACCTTAGCTAAACCAGAATCGATATCCAATACTAAAGCCCTAGAAGAAGAACCACTCATAATCTTCTTGGAGCCTATATAATGAAATTATGTTGAACTTCACATAAAGTTTGTAATATCATCTAGACCGGATATAATATTATTTGAATTATATTGACAAGCCGATCCATACCTCTCAACTCTATGTCACCTAGACCAATATCTTGGCAAGACATCTGATCACTACCATCATATACCTTATGTCACAAACTCTCTATAACCCTTATGCGGACAAAAATCAGGATAAGAGAGAAGACCAAAACTATAAGGGATCTCTTACTAGGAAGGGAGTAAAATCCATTCATCAACAAACCTCTGTGTCCTATACTTCTTAGAGTGGAAAAACTATTTTAGTATGCCTAACCAACTAAAAAAATCTTCCCTTATAATCGGTGATGGATGCCAAACCCAGTTGCAAGCATCTAAATTCACTTTGCACTGGAGAACTACTTCCCACATCGAGGTATACCTCCACCAAAGGGATACCTCTAAATAACCTAGAAACCTTTAGTAATATGCTCGATAGAACTAGCGTAATAATGGACCCACTGAAGCAAGGGATGGCTCAAAGTTAGATAGTAAGTGATAGATGTGAGAGAGATTGTAAGTGATCTAGAGTCAGTTGGGTTAGTAATATGTTTGTATTTTCGAGCATGGATAGTTTACTCCTTTTTTTATGCGGTTCCTAGCCCATTACTTTAACCATTCCTAGTGAATCCCTAGTTATGTGGATGGGTTCTATAGCCAAGACGGATCATATATTATCTTTTTTCTAGGAAGGTATTCTAGTGCCTCTTAGCGTAGCTAGGATTCTACGATGTTAGGATTGGTTCTTGGCAATCTGTTTTACTGCCCATAGGTAGTGAGTGGTGATTAATGTGTTAACTTACCTACTTGGCCACTCACCGGAACATGATTTTTACTTACATGTTTAAGATTGAGATGGGTTTCTAGCCCACCTCGTTTCCTTTTATAATTTGGGTTTTCACTAGGTTGCAAAGGTGGAATGAGTTGTTCAGGGTTTTAGATTCATGATGGAATTAATTTTGTAGAATGTGAAAATACGTGTTTGTTGTAGTATATATGAACCTATTCAGTTTTTAGAGATGGTTTATGCTATATTCAACATTGTTGATTCTAGGATATGAGTCCTGAAAGGGTAATGGGATGAAGATCTCTATTTGCTATTGTTCAAGTATGGTTGATTAGTACATCAGTAGCATGGTGAGTATGTTTATAAGTCCATCAATGAGCTTGGTTATCTCCTATGTACAGAGTTATGATAAAGTATGATAGCAGTGTGGTGCTGGTAGGATATGATAGCAGTGTGGTGCTGGTAGGATACTAAGGAAGGGGTTTTTCGTTACTAAGCCGTAGATCTGTATATATTGGAGGGACGCCCCTTGGTAGTGGTTGATATGGTATAATATTGATTTGTTACAGTGTGATCCCTCAATGATATTCTGTAGTGGTGAATGGTTGTTTCATTGGTTGTTAGGACTTGTTATATGTTAAGGCATTTCCATCGTGAGTTCATGATGTGTGGGTTATAGTAGGGATATATTGGGCTAGAGCGATTAGTTTCTAGTGACATAGCATGGATACAACTATCGTTAGAGAAGATTGGATATGGCTTGTTTGGTGCACATTGAGAGTTACTAATCATTTATTGAGGCTGACATTGTTGTCTTTTGGTTGGGATAGCATCTTAGTTAGAAAAGGGATCTATTATGGGTATTCTTTGAATTCAGACTGATTTTTATCGCAAGGTGCTCGGTTGTACTTCATAGGTTGTTTATCTTAAGGTGTTAAGTTTGAGGGATTCCTTGCATACCTTGAAGCTTAGTCATGTCCTTAGAAAGGATTCCGCAATACCCGTTTGAGACTTAGGGTTTAACATGCCTGTGTTTGGACGTTAGTTTAGTAATAAAAGTGGTACGTCAAGGGTTTCGTGTTGAGTTGTATTCTGAGGTATCGAGTGTGATGGTTCTTTTCTATTAGTGCGAGTGAGTATCACAAATAAGATAGTTGGTTTGAGCTATACTAGTTGAGGTACTCAGCAAGGTGATTTCCATCTTTCCTTAACATGGCATTCTATAATCTTGCATTTCTGTGGAAGTCAACTTGTGGAATATTGAGCTATGATATAGTTTGATGGCATATATACCTAGTTTCTAATTTGATATGGTAGTGCTAGAAGTATTGGTGTTTGAGGACAATGTTTTTGCAAGCTCCAAGATTAGGTGTCGAGTTTGAGAATGAGGAGTCCTTCATGGGTTAAAGAGGTGATTGAAGGGTTAGATGATTGTGGTTGAATTATGAGGACAGTAGATATATAATGGGGTTGATATTGTCTAAGGTCACTTCCTACATACTCTATTTACATGAAAATGATTAGCGTGTAACTGGGTTTGCTGCGGAGTTCCTAGAAGGTTACTATAGACTGTCTAGAAGGGTTATTATTGTCTTCCAAGGTTTAGTTCTAGTTGGGGGGATATCATTGATTAACCAAGCTTGTACTCTCCTATCAATTCAACTTTATTTCTTGTACAAAGTATGTGGTTTTTGTTGTTTCTAAGAGGTTGTTCCATAGCACGTGGTTTTTTTTGTAGGATATCATATCTTGGTTCATAGCTCACTTAGTAGCTGAAGTTTTTGTTATATGTTGTGGTTGAGTTCAAGGGTTATGGATGTTTTAGAGCTTTGATAGAGTTTTCTAGCATAAAAATCACAGCATGGGTATTCAAAGTACATTTTTTGAGGTGAGATATAAAAGGTGTTGTGTATTGCATTCCATATGGTTGATGGTTTTGGAGGTTAGACCACAGGACCAGAATTGCTGAGTGATTTTTTAGCATTTCCATTGGAAGTGTCGCTTATGTGTTAGCTTGTAATCCCAGATTTGTTTGGAGTAGTTAACTTGGTTATTTGTTTGATTAACATGACAATGTTGTCTTTAGATAAACCTTAGGGTTTTGAAAAAATATGATTCATCTTCTTTTGGATTCTATTACTTCAGGGGAAATCGACAGTCTTTCAAGTTTTATGTAATTGAGAGAATTGGGTATTTTTGGGTGACTTGTTGTAGAAGTTCTGCATTGGTATCTCCTATCTTGGGGAACTGTCTAGAGTGCCTGATCGATTCTTCTTGTGGGGTTCATTTACCTACTTTAGAGGTTTAAGGTTTTTCTTCTGCTATTGTTCCGACTTTCTAGGACGAAAGTCCTTTTTAGTAGTGGATGTCGTCCCTACATATTTTTTCTTATACTCTAGAACCTTCCAGTAGCTATCCCAGGTTATTAGCGACCTTTCAGGACTGGCAATTTGGTTCTCTAGAGGTTTGGTTGAGAGTTATCTCATTTTTCTTATTTTAAATCCTAAGTTTAGGTAAGATAATCATTGACTCTAGTTAATATTCCTTCAGTACGAGATTGAAATTAAATTTAAATAGTTTCGTTAGCTTCAAAATATAGATCTTGGTCTAGATAGACCAGTGGTTTGGGTCTAGGAGCTTTAAGTGTGATTTTATCTCATTTGACGAGATAATAATAACGTGTTGGAGTTGAAATTTGTTTCAGTTAAATTTTGATTATCGAAGCCTCGGGTTAAAAAATTGATGATTCCATCATCTTCATAATGCTGAATTAGGCTAGGTGGGTCTTTACTTCTTTCCCCCGAGCTCTTCATTTAAATTTACTACCATATCTAATTCAAAGCTCGAGCTGCCATCTTTATTTTAAAGTCCCGCAAAACACGAGAATTTCAGTTTTATTAACATTTGAAAAATATAGAAATATTTTACAATCTTTTCTAGAATTAATTTTGAACAACAAAATATTTTATTATGATATTTTATAAAAGCTTATTTATTAGTACCCTAATAAAACTAATAGGTAAAGTTACTTTACAAAATTAATATTTTACAAGGTATGTAATGGTACAAATAATTTATTATTAACTATGATATATTTTAAAATTTATATTTATTTTATTTCGAACCTATGCAATACCTAAATATTTAGTATTCAGGTAAAACCGTAGGAGGCTGGAGTTGCCACCTCAACCCCACGTGTATAGTAGAGGGAGGGGAAATCATCCCTAGTAGGTGGCATATTACCAATTTTAATGGTTTCCATGCAAATTTTTTACTCTCTCTCTCTTTGTATATCTATCTATGTATGTATACATACATATATATAGAGAGAGAGAGAGAAAGAGAGAGACGGGATAAAAATATTGTATAAATTATCTAGGTTAATTTGGTACGTAGAAATTTTCTTTTAATTCTTTAGTCTTGATTAGTTTTGTGTTTTTATTCTTTTCTTCATCAGGTTGTTTTGAGTTTGATTCTTATTCAAATTACATTTATTTTCTGGGCATGAGTTTCTGGTGTTGGTGGAAACCCTATGGTAATTTTTATTTCTGGCATCCGTTACTTTCTTTTCTACTTATTTTAAACTAGGTTTCAGGTCATGGCACCGTGTACTGTCACTTTCTATTATTGTTGGCGTTTGAGTTTCGATTGGGTAGTGGGTAGAACTTTTTCTGACTATATCACGCTTATCAACTTGATACATATGAATAAAAAATGGAATAAATGATAATTTTTTATAATTAATAATAACATAAGTGGTTTTCTATCATTTTAGACTTGATTGAGTTTCAACACCAGATACTTTCTTTTCTACTTATTTTAGACCAGGTTTCACACACTGGCACCGGGTACTATCACTTTCTATTATTGCTGACACTTAAGTCCCGGTTAGGCAATGAGTACAACTTTGTCTGACTAACCTATGTTTATAGACTTGATACACTGTTTACTGAGATATTGTGACATTGTGGCACTGAGATGTCGAGGTATTGTGATGCGGTGATACTACGATATTGAGATATTGTGAATTTAATTATTGAGCTACTACAATACTGAGACACGAGAATACTAAGACGCTAGAGATATGTACGTGATTGGCTTACCTCCATGGACCTTTCCTTTGGGCTGTGTGCAACTGGAGAAGGGGTATAGGTCAAAATAGGGATATACGGGATTAATCCCTTCCATGGGTCCTGCCTACGGGCTTACGGATACTAGAGGAGGAGTGTTCACATGATCTAATACCTCATCATTTTTTATTACTTTACTGCACTTTTTTTTCTGTATAAACTCTTCAGTATTATGTGGTGTCGGAAGGTTGAGCCTTCCTTGTTTGTACTCTTCCATTCTTAGGGTGGCTTGGAGGGGTTGTACCTGTATTTACATTTACTTGTAGTTGTAGTAGATAGCTGTTGCTGTTATTTACGTACCACCCTTACCTAGTGGGTTATCTGTGCTTATGTATATTTGTTGTATCCTTTCCCTATCTATGTCATTGAGGTTACCGGCACACTGTCCATTCCCCCGTGGTCTTTTTTGCTATCTGTTATTACCGTCTTCACTGTGATTATTATGATGTTGCTGCAAGG
>JBDJHY010196587.1:0-11712 GCA_039654485.1 Withania somnifera | reverse complement strand
AGTTAATTCAAGAAAGGATTAAGTCTTGTAACACGGTTGTCAAAGAAAAAGTATAAAGCTTAATGGGGTAACTAACAATAAAAGCATAGCATAATGGTAGGCTATTTAGTCCAAGTAGATTCAGGAATAGCAACAAAGGTCTCCTCGAATTTATTACCAAGAGGGACGACAATTAGCCTTCTTTGGCAGTAATCTCATATCATCTCTCTGGCTTTTATTTCTTCTAGTTCATTGTTTCAGCTTCCGTTTGCTTGGTCATTCCAAAATAAATGCATTCACCTGAAATACTCACCAAACTAACGTTAGAAATGGACATACGATGCCGAAAACATGCAATTTAACTACGCATTTGGATGTAATGAGTGGTGTTTTTGACACTCATCAACTCTCTTATCTTATCAGGTTCAATACAATAAAGAGCAATGAAAATGAGCTTGCTCCATGGGTCTAACTCAATGCAAAATCAATGGCTCACTCAGATGGTAGGCCAGGGAGGCCGATCAAAAGCACATCAAGATACTTATCAACAAAATTTACTAACTCAAGCGACTAAGAAATAACACACACATCTCTTAATAAGCAAGATAAGATAAACAACCATGATAGACTAAGCAACTAACCTGAAGTCAAGAAATATTCTATGTTGGTGCTCGATTAGATGAACCCTACCACACGACTAGGGGTATACTAGGCATAAATAAGGTCATGGTCTTGACATAACAAATCCATGACCACTCTATTAAGGGATAACTAGTAATGCCCAGAATAACATCCAAATCCACAATATCAAACAGAATCATATCAGCCTAAGTCTCAAAACACCCAATAATCATAAAATGGGATCTTAAAATATAATTGACTAAAAAAAACACGTACTAGAGTTTAGACAGATAACGATATCGAAAACAACTCATTAGTTATACCAAAACATGGAGCATAATAAGACAAAACATAAGAGCAAGTTATAGCTTAGATCAAAAAAAGCTGAATGGGGATGATAGCAGACAAATATGGTACTTGTAACAACAATATTAGAGACCTCTGGCTCAAGTCTACCTAGAACAAAATGGAAATGATAGAGACCACGACCACCTCCACCTTATGACCTCCATCACGACCGCCTTCCTTAACACTCTGAGAAGCACCACGACTAGAAGCACCACCCCTGCCTTGAGGTGGAACGACTTTAATAAGATGTGATGGAATAGATGCTAGAGCAGTTACATGCTAAAGAACTGTCTGAAACATACCTCTCTGAGGATAATATACCACTATATGGTCCATATCACTGCATTCATAATAAGGCCCATAAGGATGAGAAGAACTAACTGAACCAGAATGCCCATCATTTCCTAAAGAACCACTACTAGAGGTCCATAACAATGCCTGAACATAATGACTAGAGTCGCCCTGCTACTAAGGTTGGGATGGGGTCATACCCTACAAACAATAACTTCTACCACGAGTCTCAAGACATTAAAGTGGCCCTAATAATAAGGCATCCTCTCCTTCCATCTCTCCCTAGGAATAAGATCCTTCATATTACGTGAATGCTTGAGAATGGCCTGAAAGGATGATCCAATTACAAGTAACACCTCAGTAGACCTACAAATCTTACAATCCAACCCATAAACAAAATTATGGGCTCTTTGTATCTCGTAGAGATGTAACTAGCACCATAGCTAGACAAATTGTGAAACTCTACCTTATACTTAGTTGCTGACATGGAACCTTGCTCAAGTCTCTGAAACTCTACGTTTTGATGATCCTGATCATAACGAGGGATATGTCTCTCCCAAAATGCATTATGAAAGGAGGTCCAAGTAACAAAAGTTGAGTCAATTGACTTGGTCAAACAATAAGACCTCCATCACTGCTTGGTGAGGCCACCCATTTGATATACTGTAAAAACAACACCATGAGTCTCCAATGAACTGAGGTTATGTAACCATCCTGTAATCTGTCAATGTAATCTCTAGCATCCTCTCCTGGAGCACCAATAAACCTAAGGGGACCAACCACAAAAATTGACCCAACCCCTTTTAATTTGAGTCAGACATAACCAGGTGAGATGGTACAAGTAGAACCAATAACAGAGCAAAACACTACAAGTGCTGAAGATGGATGAAATGATGCAGGAGGTACTTGGAATGGGAATGCAAAAATAGATGAAGAAACATCCAACCATAAGCACTCAATGTTGGTGGAACCCCTAAGCCATAAGAACTAGGCATCATTGACATCTGTAGATGAAAAGAAGCCGAGCTGACTGACCCGTACTTGTTGACTGACAAACATACCTAATAATTATAGAAAGAAGCCTCTCATCTTAGGAGAAAAAGTAGGAAATAACGATGAAATTGGAGAGAATGTAGTTAGTCCTTGCACCTTAGGTGGTTGCTGACCTAGTACAGGCGGAGGCTCAATATCTTTACCTTGGATGGATGATACAGCTCTATCAAGTGCCACACCTATGGCAATTCCTTAACCTCGACTATTACAACCTACTCTAACTGGTGGTACAACAGGCTCGTCATCTCTTGAAGTTATCAAAGATCATATATGTGCCATCTGCAGAAGAGGAAAATAAAACATATGCAATTTTAAGAGATAAACTACAATACACGCTCGACATAGAAATGAAAAAAAGAGTGAATTCCTAAAGATGTCAGTATAACCTTCGAGAGAAAAAGTACAGACGTATCAGTACCTGATCCATAGGACTCTATTAGTGCTCGGATATAAATTTTTCAAGACCCAATTTCTCAAGTCATGAGGTCAGCTACATAACACCGTAGGAGAACTACCCAAAATGCATGAAAAATTAGAATAGTAAACTAAATGTGGAAGATAAGAATAAATATCAAAAAAAAGATAAGAAGAAGTCTAAAACCAGTCAACAATAACCGCAAAACCTAGTATTTGATATATGAGCCATTAAAACAAGTGTCTATTGTCTGAAATGAAATATATTATTTTTCTCTACAAAACAACAATAGAACGAGATATAAAGAAAGGTAAAAGATAAGATCACATCGCCAGAAGCTATCATCTACCTCAGCAACAAAATCTCAGCACAAATTGTATATCAACGTGGATCAATTGTACCCACATTTGCACCAAAAGATGCAAATATGTAGTATGAATACCGAAAAATGGGTACCCAGTAGGTATCATAGGTCTATTGGGATATATATAAAATAAGAGTAGTAAATAGAAATATATGAGAAGCAGGTCACATAAGCCAAACTCAGGAGCATACACAAAGACACTAGCTAATAGGATAAGATAGATAGGAATCCTAGATAGCTAGTTATCATAAGGAAGATTCAAGCAAACAAAGGAAGAATGTACCTGAATTCATATTCCTCTAAAAAGATAAATAAATAAATAACAGAAATGATAGTGTTCCAGCAACCTCAAATAATGGAAATAGGAAGAAAGGATAACTACAAAAAGTATAATAAAAAGGGGACATGAAAGGAAGCCATAGAACAAGCCCAACCAAATACCACTTGTAACATCATACATGGAGATTACCAAGGATCCGCCAAGATCTAATCAATGATAGTAGTGTATCTCGACATAATAGATAAATAAATAAATAAACACAAATGGATGACTAAAACCCTATGGCACCCTAACATACATGAGAGTACAAACAGAAAAAAAACTAAAAAACAAGGTATGCATGATGATGGGGATAAAATGATAGTAAAGTAAATCTATACGCTCCTACCCCGACCCATGATCCCATCAGGTTGGACCACATAGAAGGAAATGACCATTATATATCTCCTCCCTCATCTACCCCTCCTCTAGTAACCTATAAGACCTAATAGGCTAGGTCCATAGGGGGCCGCGGCTCGTGCACAACCAATTTATAAAGTAATTAGTATTCCATAAACCTAAATTATACTTGGATAAACATAAGCTATATTCCAACATTTGATGGGTCTATATCAGAATCAATGTTATTAGGCTGTGACCAAGTCTAGTGGTAACTTAATGAAGTGGTTAACTATTCAATTAGCCTTCTTATTGTCAACTGGTACAATATTTTGAAAATGCTCATTTTAGGCTCATAATACAAAAATTTGGATTAAAAGACCATGCAAGGATTAAAATTTAGTGACACTAGGCTCTTGTCCATATAATAGGGGAAATCAATGCATAAAAAACAGTTTCATGATGATGATATTCTCAAAGACAAAGATATCACCATAAATCTTATCGTCCCTACATACGATCAATATTTACAACAAGCATAACCATCAAAGTCAATGTACAAGACTTAATATATTCTCAGTAAACCATCCATCTATGTTTTAATGGAAATCAAGATCATTTAGGGTCACAAGGTTACTATAATTGCAAATGCAACACAATACATAACCAAGAAGCGGACAAGGGTCATGGATACCAACAAAGAAATCCAAACCCAAGGATGTCAAATAATTACAATTATTTTTCATGTAATCCATCTCAGATTGCAAGTAAAAACCTGCATGATGTTCGAAGAAGCGCTCAAAAATACTGAGTAGAGGGTATTCAAAATTGCTCCAAAACACAAAAAATGCATGAACAATATTGAATGATCACGAAACTAGATAACTAATAACCTATGAATTAATACGAGTCAAATGCAAACGAAAAAATCCAATCAGAGGGTATCAAAATGTTCCCACACCTTAGGGAACTCAAATCTAAAATTAGAAGCTAAGAGGAGAAGAAAATAAGCTAGAATTGATGTAATAAAGTGAAGAACACATTTGATGAATTTGGGAAATTTGAGTGAGATTCAAAGATATAAAAGTGGAAACTTACTAATAATTGAAGAATAATCAAGGAAACTAAGTTTCCAATGTCTAGAATATTAATGGAGGTTTTAGAGTGTTTGGAAAGAGGAACAATGAAGAACAAAAGCTGAAATTCGGATTGAATGATATCTATACACAGAGGGACATCACACATGGGAGGAAGGCATCACAGGTGTGACCTCCTAGGCATTGAAAATGGCTCGCAGGTATGAAGTACCCGATCTAAGACCCCCATTATAGGTATTATGAAGGGCTCACTGGTGCAACATCACTCATGCTTCAAAATCATCACAGGTGCTACATCACTCATATGGAAAAACATCGCATGTGCCACATGCACCAATAATTTCATCCATAATCACAAACTATGAACCAATGCTCGAAATGTATTTGAAATCTAATTAATATAAACAAAATATGCAACTTTCATGAAAATGACATTCGAACTCAATGGGATAGACAAAATACCAATCCATGTTCTTTTTGATGAAATTTTAACAATAGTCAATACCTTACCAAAAGAACCCACATTCCCACAGAGTACTCAAAATGATCCTTATTGGTTAAAAACCCAAATAAACAACTTACCTAACTCAAATTTGACATTCTAGAGATGTTGGTGCAGTCGTATTTTTAGTCAGAGGCTGTGATCACAAAATGATCCCCCAAACTCCACTTATACAACACAAAGCACATAAAACACACAAAATCACATAAAAACAAAAACAAAGCTTTCAAACTCAAACCAAGAGCCTATCTAGACCAAAATACATATTTCGAAACTAGTAGAATTGTAACAATTAAATTCTGAATTCATTCTCATTGAATTTTGACTAAAGTAAATAATTTCAATACTAAAGTCTATAAAATAGAGAAATACACATATTGACCAAATGAATGACTCGAAACCAAACCATCAGTCTAGGGATACTATGAGAGAGCTCTAAAATACAATAAAATCTGAAAATATGAAGATAAACGTAAGGGTCATTACAAGAATATAAAAAGTACAATACAATATTTTTCTATTAAATACAAAACAAACAAAACATAAGCTAATGAGATACAGGAAATGTTAGATTTCTAGAGCTCACTCTCTATTCTAATTACCCCTTAAAGCCATTTTTGTATGTTATGTGGTTTTTTTTTTTTGCATTTTAGTAGTTTCTCCAAGTAATTATTACTATTGATACTCGTTGTTAGGTTTCTAAACGCTCGATTATTATCTCATTTTCCCTATTTTAGATTCTAAAATTAGGTAATCATTACCTTTAGCCAACATTCCTTCAAGATGAGCTCAAAATTAGATTCAAATAATTCCATTAGCTATGGAATATAGATTTCAGTCTAGGTAGACCCTTGGTTGGGCTAGAAGCTTTTAGTGTGAGTTTATCATTTGATGAGATAATAATTGGCGATAATTAAATATTTGAGTTTGGTCAACATTTGATGATCAGAGTATCGAATCAGGAATTTGACTGCTCCATTATCTTCTAAATGTCAAGTTTAAGTTATAAAAAATGTTGTCTCACTTCCTGAGGTATCCCAGTTGATTTTGGGATGTTTGGTTGATTTTTGGAATTTTGTAGGTATGTGTTGACATAATCAACATTTCTCTACAACAACCTCATATTGGGATTTTAGCTACACCATTGAGTCTAGAATGTCATTTTGGGTATGTTTGCACTATTTGATTTCATATATAAAACTACTAACAAATTTTAAATAATGTTTACAAACTTTGGCAATTCATGGTTATTGTTTTCATAATAGCATCTGGTGTAACCCTAGAATACCCTTCGTGAATATGGTGCTTGACCGCGATACAAAGGTTTGACCTTCTTTGAGATCCATGAATGTGGTCATTGTATCATGAATGCGAAGGCCTAACCGCAAACGCAGTGTGTCAATTTTCCCTATGGACCATGAATGTGAAGGCTAACCTACTGGCAATATATATATTTTTTAACCTCATACATTTCATCTATTCCAACATATTTCTCTCACTCAACCTTCTCTTTAAAATAATAAATTTCTCTATGAATCATAGCTAGTTGTTGGAGGCATCTTCTTAGATCAAGTTCTTGGTCTTACTCCTTTCCTTGGTAAGTTTCCTTACCTTGTAACCTTGATGGAAATGGTATTCCCACTATTGACGAACATTGAAAATCTTGGTAATTTCAAATAAATCTTTGGATTTCAGTTTTTTGTGAGCTTGTAGTTTTTGAATTTGGTTAGGTTTCACCATCTAGATGATATTTCCTCTGCAAATATGATAAGTGATTCATCCATTCGTTATTATAAAGCGTGTAAAGGTTTTTACTTCTTTATTCATCTTGTACGGGCATTTCAAAGGCAAATTCCTACTTGCATTGTGCTTATTTATTTAGCAAGAGTTCCTTGTATTGCTAGGACTTCTATGGTGACTTTCATTTCTGGGTTCAATTAGCGGCTCCCACAGGATCAATTTTTAGCTTAGTCCTAAATTCAAATAAATTATACCATTTGTTTTTTCTTTACATGTAGATTTTCTTTATCAGTTTCAAGGCCATTTCAAGACGTTTCAGATTAGATGAGCTAATTATTGTGTGCTATAGTATTTTGGACTAGTTGTTGTATTTTGGGCTTGTTGTTGGGTGCTACTAGTTGTTAACTTAAACTGGCTTGTTCAATGTTCATGATAGCTATAGTATTGATTATGATGTGCATTCACACATGATGAGTGCCATGAAGTTTCTAAGAGTATATACTAAGGTCGGGGTCGTGTTATCACCATTTTCTAATACTATATGACCTTATGGGATGGTTTTCATTCATTAATAGATAAATGGACTAAAATTTATATAATTTGGATTTTTTTATAATTATTAACAACTACAAGCATCTTTCTACTCGTTATAGACCTTTCTGGGATTGGGCATTCAAAAATACATCTTTCACTTATTTTAGACTAGCTTTTCCAACCTAGAACTAGTTATTGTCATTTACTATTACTGCTAATAGTTGAGTTCGACGAATTTCGGTAGTGAGTATAAACTTTTTCATATTATATCATGCTTATCGAAGTAAGAATTTTATTATTAAGTTTTTTTTACATTACGACATTGAGTAATCTAGGCTCCCTGACACAATGAAATTGTTATACTAAGATACCTTAATACCGAGATGATAGGTAATGAGAATATAGGTGTGAGTACATGGTTGTCACATCTCTATGGACCCTCCATCGGGCTGTCAGCAATTAGATGAGGGGCATAGGTTAGAGTATGGATATAGGGGGATTCCTTTCCACTGGTCCCACTTGCTGGGACTATGGGTTCCTAAGAAGGAGTGTATACAGGAACTACTACAACATTATGTTTTTGTTTACTTACCACACTTGTTTTTAGTATGGACTCTCTAGTAGTATTGGATGCTATATGGGTGAGCACGACTTGTATATACTCTGCACTAGGAAGATGCAAGTGCATTATGAGTACAACTCTCTTTAGTAAAAAGTACACATTTAGTCTTCAAGGGATCACCCAACAAGTCACTCAAGTAGCATACTAGGTTTTTGTGATTGGATCCCTTAAGGTTTAGTAGTTTCTTAAAGAGATTTCCCATGAGTTTCTAGTTGAGTATCAGAAGAGGTTGGAAAAACTCAATGTTATTGAGTCATATGGGGCCTCCTACACCACTTTTTATATGAGGTGTGCAGCGAAGTAGTGGCAGAGAGCAAAAATTGCATGTAGACCAGTGGGGTTACCTTAATTTTCTTTGATAGAGTTCCACGAGAGATTCATGCAGAAGTTTATGTCCTAAGATATGAGCGATAGGTTGAGGGAGGAGTTTTGACATGTTTTTTGGGGCTCGATGTCAGTTTTAAAGTATGAGTCTTGATTTCACCAACTATCAGTATAGCGGTCCATTTTAGGCCCATGGAGACGGAGAGAGTCCTATATCCTATATTTTCTTGTGGATTGAGGGATAGGCTCTGGGAGGTTGTATCTTTATTATTTTTTGATGATCATTTATTTCATATGGTAGTTGACCATGGAGTTTCTTTATTGTGAGTTTCAACAGCGCAACAATAAGGTGCTTCATCAACAGTGAGGTTATAGTGGGTCCTATGCAAAGGGATAAGGCTATTCATAGAAGTCTACATATGGTTAGCCTAGTAGGCCAGTATATGCTTCCCTATAGATTTTAGATTTGTAGCCACATGGGTTTAGTGCACTATCATCTTGGTAGTCTTCTAAAGGTTCTTGGTCTTCAGTCCATGGTGGCTAATCAGGTTTAGGCCATTGTTCTCACCAGAGTGGGATGTTAGGTTCATGTGTCAAGTAGTGTTATCACATGGATTTTTTCCTCGTGATTGTCCCTAGAGGGCGTATGTTGTAGATTGTGCCTCAGTCCTTATTGTCATTAAGATCAGTGGCACCACAAGTTAGATATGGGGCATAACTCAATAGTCCTTGAGGTAGAGGTTAGAAAGGTAGGGCTTATGGTTATGGTAGAGTTTGATCTGGCGGTGGTTGCCAGTTCTCTGTTATACTTGGTTGGCCATAGAAGGAGGCCTTAGATGCTATTATCGCAAGACAATTTCTATTTTTAGAGCAGTCTCAACCATTATTGATCCTGGTTATACTTTTTCATATATGTCATCTTACTTTGCACTTTACTTCGGGTAATGAGCTTTTATCTATATGTATGTAGGAGACTCTTTATTAGTGGATTGGGTTTTGAGGTCTTTTTTGGTTTTTTCTTGAAGGTTTGATACCTAGGTCAACTTTTTATTGCTAGATATGGTAAATTTATACATTATACTAGGCATAGACTAGTAATCCCATCAACGTGCAGTTTTCTATTACTTTGATAAGACCACTAGCTTAGTCATGCCAAGTGTATCCCCGATTGTGTCAAAGGTTCCTATTAAACATGCACCAAAAGGAATCATCTCTTGCTATCAAACTAAGAAGTTTGTGGAAAAAGGTTGTCTAACTTACTTAGCTTACATTTACAATGTAAAAGCTGACACTCCTAATCATGAGTGTGTGCCGATTATTTTTGAGTTCTTGGATGTATTTCTACCGACCTAAAATATCCCTACTCAAGCATAATATTAACTTCGCTATTTGAGTTTGATCTAAGAACTAGGAATATAAAGATTACTCCATATCGTATGGCTCATGTTGAGTTGAGAGAGCTTAAGGTTCTACTCTAGGGTATGCTAGAGAACGGGTTTATCCATTCAAGTATTTCTCCATGGTGTGCTCCCGTGTTGTTTGTTAGGAAGAAGGATGGGTTGATGCACATGTGTATATCTTATTGGTAGCCTAATAAGGTGAAAATTAAGAATAGGTATCTCATGCTAAGGATTAATTATCTTTTCAACCAACTTTAGGGTGTGGTAGTGTTTTCTAAGATTGATCTAAGTTAAGGGTATCATCAAATGAGAATTCCAATGGAGAACGTCCCAAAGAAAATGTCCAAGCCTCATTCCATACATTATATGTTCCTAGTCATGTCTTTTGGGCTGACCAAGGCTCGTACAAGCTTTATGGACATGATTTATAGGGTGCTCAAGAATATTTGTAATCATTCCTGATCATACATATCAATGCTATTCTAGTGTACTAATGTAGTAGGGCAGAACACGAGCATCATTTTGAGTAATATTTTCCACAATTTGAGAGAGCATCTGTTTTATGCCAAGTTATCTAAGTGTAATTTTTGGTTTAAATAATTAGCATTACTTGGGAACGTATTGTCTAAGGATAGGATTATAGTGGAACTAGAAAATATTTAGGCGGTCTGTAATTAGAAAAGACTGATATCTCCTTTTATAGTTCAGAGATTTGTAAGATTGTTAGATTACTATAGACAATTTTTAGGGGTTTTCTTTGATAGTGGTGTCATTGACTAGACTGACTGGAAAGGATGTTCCCTTTTTGTTTTCTGAGAAGCATGAGGTGCGTTTTTTAAGACAAGAATTTGTTAACTTTAGATCCAATTTTGACATTACCGATTGAGGGCCACAGCATTTTTTAATATTATAATGATTTTTTATATTATTTTAGGGTATGTTCTAATGCATCAGGGATAATTTATTATGTATGCTTTGAAGCAGCTAAAGGTTCATATAACTACCCCACTCACGACTTGGATATAGTGATAGTGGTATTTACGGTCAAGATCTAAAGGCACTATCTTATGGAGTTCCATATGATATTTTTACTAAACATCATAACCTTTAGTACATTATGGGCTAGTAGGAGCTCAACTTGAGAAAGAAAATATGGATTGAGCTGGTAAAGGACTATAATATTACCATTTTATACCATCCGGGCAAGGAAACCGTGGTAGCTAATGCCTTTAGCTGGAAGAGAATCAATATGGTTATTTGGAAACATTTTAGTTTTGTGAGATCACTGGCCATAGATATTCAATATCTGTCTAAGTTGGATAGGTTGGACTTGATAGACTCTAGGAGAGTTTTGGGTTGTGTTAAGGCTTGGTCTTCAGTACTTGGTCAGATTCGGCAATGATTGTTCGAGCATTAGAATTTGAGTACTCTTCGTGATCAAGTGTTAGCTACTGAGGTTAGAAGGTGTTTTATTAATTCTTATGGAGTTTTGAGGTATAATGGTTATGTTTGTGTATGTAGGTTGGTGGTTTAGTTTAGGTTATTCTATATGAGGCTCACAACTCTAAATATTTGATCCAGCCCAGTGCATCTATTAAATACCATGAATGGAGTAGGATGAACATGGATATGGAAGAGTATCTTTAATGACACTTAGGGTCATTTATGATAAATATGTAGTGTCTTACATCTTAGAGCATTTCAGTAGTTGCCCCAAGTCATTTATGACTTGCTGGGACCGATAGTTCGGATCCCTGGCGACTC
>JBDJHY010196568.1:0-11712 GCA_039654485.1 Withania somnifera | reverse complement strand
ATCTGTATGCGAATTGTCTTGGAAACTTCCCTAAAATTTATAGAAAGTTCCTTGAAGATTTTGTACGTCATCCCCACCTTCGGAAAGTGATTTCATCCATTGAATTTCATTAAAAGTAGAGTTCTTCCTCAATTAATGCCCTATTAATGACTATTAATTCCTTCTATTATATCCGAAGTTATGTGGTAATTCCTTTCTCCTTAGGGTTGTTATTCATCATCGTAACGTTTCTTTTTCCGAATTCAACGTATAAATTCATAAAGGTCGAACCTGTAGCCCCTTTTATAGTCAATTTTCTCCGGGTTGTTCAAGGGTCTTTCCTTACTCTAATTGTTCTTAATTTTGGGTAATGGGTTCCTAGTAACATTGGGAAACCCGCGATGACATTTATTTTCAGTTCCGACGAGCAGCCCTGTAGGTCCAATTTGGGCTCAATTTTAGGCCCAATCCAAAACTTAGCATAAATGATATTGTTAGGCTCGTATTGACATATGAAATATTTTAATACAAGTTTTATAGCATTTCGTGATCGATTGATATCAGTTAGAGTGATATTTACAAGTTTGCAGCGCTTTATAGTCGGACGACGGGTAGGCTTTGTAGGGCTATCTCTGGGCTTGTATCTCTAATAACTATACTAAATAGCGATCGTGGGTTGGGTAACTAGGTGGTTATCGTGAACTCGTAAACTTTTTTCATCCGTTTCCTTGTTGATATATATATTTGGCATCCAGATTTATATGGTGCATATGACTTAGGAGTTGTCTAGTGATACTTGTGTAAGGCAAGGGTAGTTGTTATTACAAGATCACATATATATTCTTTCTTTTATGTTTTGCATTAATGAAATGAGAGTTTGGGCCTTTGGCTTCGATGAGAGTGTATTGGTGCTGGTCAAGTATCACCACCTGAGTATTGAGCCATGATGGCTAGAGAATGGTTTTAGTAATAATAACAGTTAATGATGATAACCGATAAATTGTAATATTCTAATAATAATATAAGTAAATGACCTTTTAACTATTGTAGACTCGGCATTGTATCGAGCACCCAATAATAATATTTTTACTTTTTTTAGCCCAGGATTTACACCATGGCACCGGGAAAATCATTTAACTAATAAATTGGAAATTGAGACTAGTTTCATTCAACAGTGAGTACAATTGCTGGTACTTGATTCCATCTTTGTACGAAAGTGAGTACAACTTTTCAAAACTATTGCACACACTAGTTTGGAGGATTTATGATATAGTTCCTTGAGGACTTTTAGTGATACTATGATATACAGGCGTGGAACGTCATGATTTGTCGAGTATGGCTTTATGATATTATTGATATGAGGCATAGTATGCCAGACTATGAGACCCTTGAGACTCTATGACTTGGGATGTGAGGTTATGATGATGTTAGAGATTGCATGAGGTAAGCATACCTCCATGGACCTTGTCTCCAGATTTTCAGGCGACACAGAAGAGGGGGCTATAGGACAGAGGAGAGATATATGGGGAATATTTAGTGTAGCCTTCCATGGATTTATACTAAAATACTCAATATGACATGTAAACATTCTTAAAATTAAAAATAACTTAGTACTTTCATGTAGTAATAAAGGAACGTAACCAACAATGGGACCAACACCATGATGATAAATATTTCATGAGGAACTGAACTGAAAGCCTAAAATCATGCTTAGAAATGGAGATAGCCTGGATGCTATGAAATAACTATAGCAAATCATGATCATGAAAGTATCATGAAAGACTGAATTTAAAATAGATAGCTAAATTTGGGTAAGAACCCTAGTCATGTGACTTATAGAATTTTAACTTGGAAATAAACTCTCACTAAATACCCACATACCTGATTATGATCTTTTCTCCTAGAAAATTCAATGAGGAATTTTGAGATTTCTTGACCTTGGAAAAAAATCCTAGACTTGGCTTGAGAGAGGAATTGTCTAATTCTGTAAGTTGAGCACTTAAAACTGAGAAATTTGGCCTAGTGTGGGTATATATAATACCCCTAGGAGAAGACGAAATGAATTAATATTGAGCTTGAAAGGTATAAGAAAATTCCTAGAATTCCCTTTCTTAAAGGTTCTGAAAAACAATCGAGAGGAAACTACATACCATAATACGTTATGGTTTCCTTACCATGGTACATAGGTTGGATCATAAATTGAGTCTATTGGCTGGTCCATTAAGTGGAGACTATAAGGGAAAAATACAGGATATGATATGCATACTGCAATCCATACCCTTTTTCGTAGTCCCAACGTCCAGAAAGTCAACAACTTGAGAGCTCCACAGTATGACCAATAGTACGATCAGTAATCCAGATGTTATGCTTTGTGAATTTTTGGGTGAACTAGAAGAATAAAAACTCAACATGCTGAGTCCCTTAGTACAGATCAAAAGTACGACCTGTAGTATTTATACTAAGGTTTGTAGTTTTTACCATACTCTGGGCTGCAACAAACTTTTTCCTAGATTTCCTAAGTTATGACCCAGTACTGATCCAAGAACTTATTCTAAGCATAAAACAGTCATGGTTACTTACAATCACCTGCTTTATATTTTTTACCAAATTTAATAAGCAAGTAGGTGGATCACCTAATTAGACTTTATGAACTAGATTAAGTATTCACGTATATGGGTCACCTACTCCAATTGAAAGCCCAAATTTAAAGGAAATGATGGGCTAACTTGGGTCAACCAATGACCCATATGCCTAAGCCCATTAACAAAAATATATATATATATATATACATGTATTGCTAGTCATTTCTCATATATTACAATTAGATATATTTCATAATTTCTCTCTCCCTTTCTTTCGAAAAGCAGCTGCTCCTCTTCTCTTCATTTAGGGTTCCAAGTGTTCTTTAACTTTTCTTGCAACGAAGCCCACAAATTCACCTTTTATCCTATTGGATTCAAGTATATTGAATAGTTCTCTAAGTATATATAAGTGGAGAGGTTTATAAGTTTTATAATCAAGGTGTAGTAACTCCTTTTAAAGATATTTAGGTGAGAATTTCATGTTATAAGCTCGAGTGGTTGTCCTATTTTCATGTGATGATTGTGCTTATTTTAATCTCCTATTTTAGTGGAATATAGAGGGTTTCAAGGGAAGCAATTGAATAAATATATCATGCTAACATAGCCAGGGTCAGGTGATGCGCTTACTTCATCTATAAGCCCATTTAAGCATTTATACATACTTTCTAGTTGGAACTCGTAGAATGTTAATTGTAAGATATGAGCTCAAGTCTTTTAATTATATTTTAATGAGTTATATACTTTATTGAGAAATTGGAAAGTTGATGCTAGCCTTATAAATGATTTATTAATGCTATAACAAGGCAGAAATAAAAAGTGTGATCTTAGGGGATTGTTCTACAGATTTTATGGATTGTGATTGGTTATGATCTATTGTATATATATTGTTTTGATGAGGCAGTGGGGCACCTTATAGGATAGTTAATGGACTTGTATTGAAGTGTAATAGGGGGTGTGGAGATAAACTATGTGTTTAGGGGTTGGACGGTCTTAATTCTAGTCAAGTATCTAGATACTGTTTTGTACTTCTATAACATGATTAATTTCTAATATTATCTTTATTATGTACTTATATTGTTGAGTAACACTTAAAGGAAAGGACGAATCATTGTGGTCACATTGTTTGTAAGAAAAAGTATGTAAGGCTATTCGATTCCTTATCCTTTGGTATGAGTCTAACACTAGTTTACCAAGTAAGCTCCATAAATGCTAAACATAGTAATAATACATAGAGGTATTTTATAATTCCAATGTAGCTAATGGTATTTTTCCCACACCTTAGTGTGTATAATGCTTCAATATATGGTTATTAGTAATTTTTTTGATACCCTTCCAAGTACAAGTATGCAAGGTTACACATTCCTTTTCCATTGAGGAAAAAATCCTTGTCATGTATGTTGCTTATATGAGTCAAAGGATCCTAGATTACACATGGTAAGTATGTTCACATTTTGGATACACAATCTGCCTATTTAGTACCAACCAGTGTTTTATTTTATCATATACTTTATTTTATCACATGTTTGTATGTTCCCTTCATTGGATATCACTCCTATTGTTTATTTCCATAACTTTTTCTTCCAAAATCACTACTCATTCTATTATATAGTTCATTATATTTTCTAACTTAGAACATGTACTCTCCCTAACTTGAATCTTTCATGTACCCCTTTCGTTTGATATCATTTATTTTCTCTAAGCTTGATGAGTTATATGTATTTAGTTGATATGTTCTTTAATTTGAGTTGTCAAATACTAGTTGTGTCATATAATCTCCTAAGCATTACATTGGTGTTATAGTTGCTTTCTATGTAATTATTATTGTCTTAAGCCCATATTCATATGTCTCCTACTATGTTTTACATTACCGAAGCTCAATGACATAGTTACCACAAAAATGACAATCTTATAGACCAAATAAACTAAGTAACGAAATCTGGTTATGTACGGTTATAAACTCAAGGGGAAAATCCTAGCATGAGTTGATTCCAATCTATTTATATAGGTGGCATCTCAAGGGCAAAGCATGGGCAGATCCCAAATTTGGTTACTTATAGGTGGTAGCTCAGGGGCGTAAGCCTAGCATAGGATGATCCCAACTTGTGTAGTTACCACTGAATTAGTTGGTCATTTGTATCATATGACTTACAAATATTATAAAGTAAGAAGGGTGAAGTAAAGAAAAAAAATATAATGTCCATGATCCCATAAATGTAAATAAAGACGGTTTTTCATCATGTTTATACATATGTTTATTGATACCTAATTTCACTGAGCTTTTGTTTTGCATATGGTTACTCTATGCCTTACATGGTTTAGCTATGCAGTTATGGATTCTAATAAAGTCTTTGTTATGATTTTAAGGTTTCCATATATAATTCCAGTTTTACTTAACATTTTTATTGATTTGCTTATTTGGTAGGTGTTGTAAAGGTAGCTTCTCATTAACAAATTACATTGTATAGTAATTCATGTGATCATCCTAGGTCATTTGTATAGTATGTGTTAGTATGGTTCTTTTTTACCTTACCAAGGTTTGAAACGTGATAAAAGTGTATCAGAGTAGTTTGCCTTCTGAAGTCTACATATCCATATATAGATGAGCCTTAATTATGAATGTGTTGTGTGCCATAAAATTAAGGAGCTGCTTGTACATTTATTAAATATGCTCTCTTTCATAGTCCATATTGTGTGACAGAGTGAGGTTAAGAAATCTATTTCCACTCATACTCTAATCTATTTTATTTAGACTATACCTACTATAATAGATAACATCAACGGTGGACATAAGGATAAAACTACTAATCTCCAAGAGGCAATCTACAAGAACGGTCTTGAAAATTACTAAATTTTATATCAAGGTTAGCAGATTTAGTCAGAACACTGTAGCCCACAATAGGAAGTATTCTAAAGGTGTTATGTTATTTGCACCTAAAACTGATTTTCTACTATTTTTAACATCTTGGTTCATTTAAACGAGATGTAATAGGGTTTTTCATATTCTCACATAATAAATGGTAAGCTAGTCATAAAAATAGCCTGCAACATTTCCTAGTGTTACTCCTTAAGAGGATGTGAAGAGTTTGTGGGTCTACGATTTCCTCAACATAACTCCTTCAATAGATATAGAATTTAATCTTATGGAGGATATTGAGTATGTTTTTGGTAAATATATAGTGTTTTAGGGTTACACATGTATTGGAAATAAAATCCATTGAACCAACTTTGTATTAGCTGAAATAGGCCAGTAACATGGTCTAAAAGGTAAACATATTGAGGTAGTATTACTAGGGATACCCCTAATTAGTTGATAGAGACAAACTTCTACATGATATCATCCTTGAATTTAGTAACTATACTTTATAAGATATATGTGTAAGACCATCTAGAGAAAGTAAAATAACATGCATGATCTTTTTTTCTAGATAGAAACTCAGGGATAAGTGTTTAAATTACTACATATAGAGGTATAAGCATGATAGTTCCGTATTATGATCTATGTTTTAATTATTAAGGATTTTCATGCAAATAAAAATTAAAGTCAAATAATATTGAGGGGATAGACATAAGTCATGATTCATTAGGATATTATAGAGAAGGTAGTCACTAGATCAGTTAGTTGATAACTCAGAAAGTATTAGATATACTTCAATAAAGGAGAATGAAATATGAATAGCATAGACCAAGTGTGCACATAGCATAAAGCTCCACTTAGAGAGAAATGGGTAAGTAAATTCCATTAGAAGTAAGAAATTACTTATGCTAGTTTTGTAAAAGGTATATCACTTTGCATATGTACTGAGTTGCAGCAACTGATTAAAATTTCCATGAAGTGTAAGAATACTTTTCTTATTTGGCTTCGGGGGTGTTGCAATTCACTGGATATGTAATATATTATTTAAGATTTTTAGGGGTTCTGAATTACCATCACTTTTAAGCCTACAATATTAGCCCTCAAGTACTACAAACCATGAGATAAGTTCACAAGTATTTTATTTATGTGTAGTTGGTTGTGGATAAGAGTTTATATGTTATAGTGCCCCTAAGTTTCACTATTTATTTGCTTATTTAAGGTACTAGAAATCAAATATAATGTTGTATAATAGGCTAGTAATAAATATAAGGCTGACCTCATCCTCCTACAGATGAATAATTGGGGATTCCTTCTCCATCTTAACTGTATTGATTATACGGACTTAGAAGGAAAACAATTTACAATAAATGAAACACCTATAAAAAGTGTTAGGGGTTGAAGAGACTAGATACACAAATCAGTTATATGTGCTTTAAGGTGAGTAAGAGATATGAGAAGAACTATCCGCCCATGATTTAGCACTAATGATAGTATGTTTGCACTTAATGTGGTGGAGTGGTTTTATAGGATGTCTCCTAGTTTCCAAAGGATTTGATTTGCTTCATTATTATACATGTTACATGTTTCATAGCTTATATAATAGTATTTCATTTTCCTTTTAGGAGTACTTCCTCACATGTTATGTATGTCATAGAGCGTTTATAGGTAAGGTGTTACCTATTTCATAGAACACTCATTTTAATACTGTATGTTTCCTAGGAAATTTTTATACAATTTATATATTTTACTTAATACTTTCCACAGATCACTTTTCCATAGTGCAATAAAAATTAATTGTTCATATGTTATAGGCATTATAAACTAGTGCTCATGGGTTATATGTACCACATATCACTTGTATATACGTTATATGCTTCATAGACCATTACTCTATATATTACATTCCTCGTAGCCTACTTGCTTATTACATGCCTTATATTTGTCACCCATATGGCATATACTCACTTGATCATTTCATATGTATACTTGTTGATGTGTTAGCCTACCTATCCATGCAATATGGCCACTTGCTCAACGTGCTTTGTGTTTCATAGTTCACTTTCTTATATAGGTACATGTCTTATAGTCTACTTGCTTATATGTTACATATGTTTTCGTAGCTTTTGTGATCATGCATTATGTGCTCATCTAGTCCATTTACTCCATGTGTTATCCCACTATCCTGTACATTATAGGACTTATAATTTATCTGCCCACATGCTACAAGTCTTATAATTCATTTGCTCATATATTACTTTATAGTTTGTACGTGAATCAAATACATGATTTCATATTTTACTTGTACAAAATCACTTATTTCTATAGCTTAATTGCCCATATGATGATCTGCCTATGCATTATAGACTCGATGTGACTTATTTGTCAACAAATTTTATGCCTCTCTAAAGATGTTAGGATGAGTTTCCCATATATCATAATGAAGTGAGGATTTTTATTAGAAAAATTAGGCATATATCTGAATTTTAGCACAACCCCTACTCATAGAAAATTGCTTAGCATAATTCCCTATCGAAAAGCGTGACACAAACATTAGGGTTTCATATTAAAAAATATGTGTTCTTATAAGATACACCTATTATAGGCATCTAATATATGGATGAAAGGAAAATTAATCCCCTAATATGTTAGGTCATATAATACAGAGAGTTAGCTAGGAAGACTATGATTTCATATGTTAATTCTAACATAAGTTTGTGGGAGATCCATTCTTTATTGTGCCCCCTTAAAAATAGTAAAAGACCAAGGACCTATTATATAGGCAAGACCCTATATCAATTATTGATTTTTTGGGCTAGAAGTTAAGCACAAAAGATACTCTTAGGAAGTAGAGTATGATAGAGAAGTCTAAATATCCCTCTTTAATCTTTATTCCACTAGCATTTGTTCATCTGATCCGGAAAAAAATAAAAATAAGAAAACTTTGCCACAAAAATAGTCTATATTAAATTAAATAGTCAAGAAAGGAATCTTATTTGTTATGTTCTCATCTCATGTGCAATATCTTCTGAGATGTTCTATGAGGATTGCATATAAATGTTCCTAGTGGGTCGACTAATTTTGGGATAGTCCTATTTTCAAAGGGGGCTTGGACAAACTTGAGAAATCCAAGGTTAATCAAGTTATCAGTTTTACCTTTCATTCAAGGTATAATTATGATTTCTACGTACATGGCACTTGATATATCCTTAGGGTATAGGTAATGAAATTTGTCTTATATGACTAGTGACAATAGAATGGTTCGAAGGAACTTCTCGTACATCTAATGCGGCTTAGTTAAGTTAATATCAATTTTGAAAGTATTCAAATTTGGAATCGTAAGGCTTTATTTGATTCTAGGTTCGACGTGACTAAGTATATATAAGTTTTAATTTAAATTAAAAGGATTATGAGCTGAAATGGAATAATATATTGAGGTGCTTTGGTGACATAATTAAGCTAGCATGCAAGTCACCCACTTGCTTTAAATGGACCAACTAGGTATATTAACTACATATGATAATGGACTAGATTGTTTCCTAAGCTAATGGAATCATTTAAGGTCCAAAATAAGTAGAATAAAAAGATAATGGAGAAAGGGCCCAACACCCAAATCTTCCAAGGCCCAACCTAACTAAGTCCAACTAAGAAGTAAGGCAAGTAGGTGCATCACCTACTTTGAATTCTTACCATCTTAAGGACCCAAATATGTGTATCACCTACATTCAATTTTTGACCAACTTTAAAAGGCATGTAGATAGATCACCTAATTAGACATTAAGGACCATATTAAGGATGCAAATAGGTAGATCACTTACTCAAACTGAAAGGCTAAAATTTAAACAAAAATGTTTAGACCAGTCAACCCATGACCCATCTTCCCAAGACATTAAGGGAAAGATATATACATGTATTGCTGGTTATTTCTCACATATTCCATTTAGATACATTTCACAAATTTCTTTCTTTCCCCTTGTTTTCTTTGGCTATTACCGACTGGCAAGGCTTGTCCCAACATTGGATTTGTTTGAAAACTACCAAGCCTAAACTTTTTTACTTTTTTTCTCTACAAAAACAACTACTTCTCTTCTCTTCATTTAGGATTCTAAGTCTTCTTTAACTTATCTTACAATGTAGACAAAAATATCACCTTCTCTCCTCTCATCTTCAAGTATATTATAAGTGTTAGAAGCTAGATGCAGTCATGCTCCTTAAAAACATGTAGGTGAGAATTTCATGTTGTAAACATGGGTGCTTGTCCTATTTCATGTGATGCTGCTGATTTTCCTCTCTTATTTTAGTGTACTAGAGAAGGACACAAGGATGTAATTGAATAAATATAACATGCTAAGATATCCAAGGTATGGCACTTCCCCTACTATTCATTATATGCCTATCTGAGCATTTTATACATACTTGCTAGCTAGAACTCATGGAATGGTAATTTTAAACTATAAGTCAAGTTTTCTAATTATATTGTGATGTTGGGCCATATTATTGTATTGAGAAATTGGGAAGTACTGGATAGACTTAGAAATTGATTTGTTAATTCTATTGTAGGGTAAAATTGAATTGTGTGAGCTTGGGGGTATTTATAGTGATTTATGGATTTTGTGATTGGTTAGTGTATTATTGATTTGATGTAGTGGGAACCTCATAGGATGGTTTAATATAGTTGTATTAAAGTGTAAGAGGGTATGTGGTGATACACCCTATGTTTAGGGGTTTGACGATCTTACTACCAGTCAAATGTCTAACTACTATTTTTTTTAGGTCAATAACAATAGTAACTTATGATATTAACTTTATTATGTCTTATATTGTAGAGTAATACTTAAATGAAAGGCTGAATCATTGTGGTCATAATGGTTGGAATACATTATACTTTAGGCTATTTGATTCTATATCCTTTGACATGAATGTAGCATTTGTGTTACCAAGTAAGCTTCCTAAATGCTCTACACAGAAAATGATACATATTGGTAGTGTATAATTTCAATATAGCTAATGGTCTTGTTCCTACTTCTTAGTGTGTAGAATACTTCAATATATTGTTATTACTAAGCTGTTTGATTACCCTCTAGGTACAAGTATGTAAAGTTAAACACTCCTTCACCAATGATGCATAATCCTTGTCATTTTGCTTATATGAGTCAAAAAGATACTAGATTACAAATGGTAAATATGTTCACTTTTTGGGTACACAATATACCTTCTTCACTACCAACTTGCTTCAAATGATCTATTTAATCATATACTTTATATTCTCACATGTCTACATGTTCCCTTCATTGGATATCAGCCGCATTGTCTATTTTTAGAACTTTAGCTTACAAAATTCCTACTTGTTCAATTACATGGTTTAGATGTTCTAACTTAGAACATGTACTGTCCCTAATATAAATATGTCCACATGATTTATGAGTTCACATATTCATGTACCCTTTTAATTTGATACCATTTATTGTCTCTTAGTTGATGAGTTAGATGTCTTTACTTGACATGTGCTTCAATTTGAGATATCAAATTACTCACTACATCACATAAGCTCTTAATTATTATGTTGTTTTTATAGTCGCTTCCCATGTCACGGTTGCTTCCTTAAGTCTATATTCACAAGTCTTCTACTATATTTTACTATCCCAAAGATCAACGACATTTGTAACCACCAAAAAAACAATCTTAAAGACTAAATAAACTAAGTAATGCAATCCAGTTATGTATGAGTGGAGTCTCAAGGGAATAATCCCATCATGGGTTGATCCCAATCTATTTATATAGGTGGTATATCTAGGGAGTAATCCTAGTATGGAACAATCCCAAATATGGTTACTATCGGTAGAAGCTCAAGGGTTTAATCCAAGCATGGGTTGATCCCAAATTTGGTTACTTATGGGTGGTAGTTTAGGGGCGTAATCCTATCATGGGCTATAACTAAAGTTTTTACTAACCACTGATCAGCTGTTCATTTGTATATGGCTAACAAAGACTATAAAGTAATAAGGGTAAAGTGAAGAGAAGAATGTAACGTACTTGATCCCACAAGTGTAAGTAAAGATAGTCTTTCGTCCTTATCTAATTTCACTAAGCTTTTATTTTACATTTCTTTACTCTAGGCTTTGTGATGAGATTCGGGTTACAAATCACAATACAAGATTGAGGGAGAATGAAACAAAACAAAAGATATGCGGAAACTTAAACAATTTATCGGTTTATGGGCAATAAGGGACTTTTATACCCTCACCTCCCAATTGAACCAAGAAAAGAGAAGAAGAATCCAATCAATATAATCTAAGTTAC
>JBDJHY010196559.1:0-11713 GCA_039654485.1 Withania somnifera | reverse complement strand
TTGTTCCCCCTTTTCACCATTTTTGACATAGAGAGATCACTTAATATAGTTTCAAGGATTTTTTTTTTGGCAAAACGAGTGGGTAAGTTTCTATATTAAATCTTCAATTACTAACTAATTATCCCTCAATTTTAACATCAAAATTTGTTGATTTCAAGGTATAAAATTTGAGAATTTTTGAGAAAAACCTTAATATTATATTTTTGAATTTTAGGATTCATTTACTACTTTGTTCTTGATAATATTTTATATTTATGATTGTGGAAACACGAAAATTTTGATTTTCAACAATAATTTAAGCAATTCCCTTAACCTTCGATTTTTTCTTTTTTGAGGGAGATTTTGAACCCGATTTTGAAAATATACATATGAGTATAAAAGTTCATATTTTCTTATTCTTATCTTATATTTTATTAAATTTTGAAAATTGGAGGATTGATGCAAGGAAAAGGCACTAGCATGAATGAATTTCTTCATCTAAGGCAAGTGGGGACTTAACTTTATTACAAAGAATTGTATGTTCTTTGTATGCTTTATTTACTTGAAATTGAGAGTAATGTGGATTATTTGTGAGTTTTCATGTGAGTGAGGTGATGAGTATTCACCCAGACACTAGAGTCAAACATGAAGTGTTAAAATAAAAAATAAAAAAAAACAAAATATGCTAATGGCTTAAGTTACTTACCCTCTATTGAGTTGAGTTTTTGTATAGTCTTTGTGATACCCATATCCTATGTATTTTTTTATATTGATTGATGATTAAACCTGTAAATGGAGCTCACTTACATGGTATGCTATTATAATTAATAGTTTGCCTGTGTGGGCGCTTGTTGACTTATTTATTTTTATTATGTCATATTTCTCTTAATTATAGTAATATAATTATTTTTAGACCCTGGATTTGATTTAGATATATGACTATTGATGATATGAAAGAAAGATTTGAGGTCTGCATCGGTATTATGATGGATGTAAGGATATTAATGATGTAAAATCAAGGGCTGAGATACATACCAGCATTGTTATTATGTAAAAATATTTATCATATGAAATCAAGGGATGAGGTATATGTCGAAATGGATATTATGTGGGAATATTAAAGATATAAAATCAAGTTGAGGTACTTATATATATTTCTATGATATTATGATTAGATTAGGTGTCACATTCTGGCATGAGTATTTGATTGCTAACGAAATGCCTTTTAATTATGATAAGTGAATGATAAAAGACATGGTTCGATGAGATTAAGATGAGATAGGAAATATGGTTATGCGATTTGTGTGTGTATTATTATGGGCTATTATTTATAAACCCATCTTATAATTTAACTTCTCGGCTGCATCGAATATACCCTTCGTATCGCAAGTAGACTTGTGTATTGGGAACTGATGTAGGTGTAAAGGAATCTTTTGAATTAATAGATAACGAGTGGGAACTTTTCATGAGTCATGGCTTAACTTGAGAAGGAGGACCTGCACTCAGATAGACTGGTGATGGTTATCTCATGTTCATTGATTGATTTAGTAGATAATTTTATACCTTTTCTACCCTTTTAGAATCTTTCCTAAAAGTCCATTTCATAATAGAATCAGATGTACCATTCCTATCATAGATGGACTTGTGTGTTGGGAACTAAGGGGAATACTAAAGAATGGTATGGATTGATTATATTGATGCTTAAATATTGTTGATAACATGATTATATATTGATTATGAAGAATTTATGGACTGGTTATGAATTACGATATTGATGTTGGTTTGGTCATTTCATAATTTATCCCACAAGTCCATTTCCCGGCAATGTCGGAGTACCTTTCCTATCGCAAATAGACTTGTGTGTTAGAGATTGGTATATATATACTTGAGTATAGTTTCCTTTACCATGGATATTCACTTTAGAATCCTGTCTACTAGTCCATTATTCAGTTGCGTCGGATGTATCCTTCCTACATTATGTGGACTAGTCTATTATTAACAAAGATGAGTGATAATGGACTCCCTTTGAGAGCCTATTATACAACTAGTGGGAATTTCCCACAAGTAGTGAGTTAAGTCGATTAGGAAGGCCTACATTTGGAATAGGTTGAGGGTGAGTTGTAGATATTTACATGATTTAGTTGTTGACATGAGATGCCTACTGAGGCTATACTGATACTTTATTATGATGATAGTCTGTGAGACTTGTTCTAACATTCCTTTATCTATTTCTTTACTATTGTTGTTGGTTCTTCTTTATTACTTTTATATTCTAAACCCTGTATATGGCATATGAACTATTGGCTGTGATATTTTCTACAGGTTGGTGTTATAGGAGGATTGTAGTCAGGTTTTCAAGAAAGTAGTGGCTTGTACATTAATACTCCAGATTTTGAGAAGTTTCTTAGTTGGATTTTTTTTACCTTATTTTCTTCATGCTAATTCATCATTTTTGCATTTCCCTGTTATTAGATATTATGAGGTTTACTTCTCTAAATGGGACAGGATAGTCGAGACAAGTTAGTATCAGAGTACTAGGTTTGTAGGGCTCACGTGTGTACAATATAACGTATAGGAGAGTGTAGCATATTAGTGCAAAGATGTTTGTTACCTATATTTGAGACTACAAAGATTTTAGAAATTGATTTCTTTATTCATTCACTATTATCTTGCACTTTGCCCTTTTAAGTAGTAATATTTGATTTATTTTGTGAAAAGATTGCTAGTACCAGGGCTGTGTGAGAGATGAAGCCATCCCCACTAAGAAAACACTGAACAACGGTCGAGAATCTGCTAGAGGGAAGGTTAGAGTCATAGCCTAAGGTGCCTCTATCAGGAGGAGCTAGGCTAGAGCAATATCCTCTAATCTTGAGATTTAGGATGTTGGTGGATAGTAAACCCCGTATACTATTATAGGGCTATTTTTCAGGAGAACTTGCTTCAGTTATTGGGTGTGTTGGAGACTTTATCCAAGTATGGGGGTGCAACTAGCATTCCCTAAGGTCTGAGGATGGTATATGGATACAACCCTAGATCAGTAGCATCAAGTACCTATTGTGCATGACCGGTTGAGGTATGCACTATTAGTTTATAGTGATAAGAGAGTTTTACTATTGGGTGTCGGGGCCTCAGTTGATCTTGGGGAAGCTATGAGGGGCAAAGAGCAATGTCACTATGAGAGGTTCATAAAGATGGATTCCCCATCATTTTATAATGGCATAGATAATGAGGTTTTATGTACTTATCTACTTGTAGATATTTATAGATATGGAGGAGTTTAGGGATAGGAGAAATAAGAGGTCATATACTTCAAGCCACTTATCGGGTACATGATCTAGGGTAAAAGGTTAGTTCCTTTTTTTGTTAGATGTCAGTTCAGGAAGCTTTGCATACATGTTGTGATGATCATATTTCTTCTAGTTTGGGTAAGCCTTCCCAGGGTATCAGCAGAAACAGCCAAGTCATGGTAGTTATTCAGGTCCTTTGAGTCCAGCTCAGTAGCTCAGAGCTCTTAGGTTCTATTATACTTGTGGAGATCTAGGACATATGGGAAGATTTTACCCATTGCAGAGTCTGGTAAGGGCCCATCCTATTTTAAAATACCCTACTAGAGCACTAGCACCTCCATTCAGGGGATGAGGTAAAGCATAGACAAGTAGAGATGGTCAGACTTCTGGTGGGGATAATAGTGGAGCTATAGATTCATGGAGGGGTGGCCGAGGTGGTGATGCATCTTGTAGTGTTAAAGGACATCACTATGCTTTCCCTAATAAGCCTAAGACGGAATACTCAAATATAGTCATCACAGGTAATATTTAGTGTTCTATTGACCTGCGTTAGTATAATTTGATCCTAAATCTACAATTCCTATATGTCCACATATTTTGTTGCTATATTTGATATGATGAGTGGCCCTCTACCAGTTCCCTTTCAAATTTCTCCACCCATAGGATATTCTTTAATGGTGGATTAGGTGTATTGATCCTATACTATTTCCATGGTGGGATATGACATGGGTAGATGTTATCATTCTTGATATAGTAGATTTTGATGTCATCTTGGGTATGGATTGTCTCTCTACGCATCATGCGATCTTAGATTTTTATGCCAATACTATCACTATATATATGCTAGGTGTTTCAAAGGTTGAGTAGAAGGGTTCAAATGGGTATTATCCTAGTAAAATGATATCTTTCCTTCATGCTCAAAGTTTGATTGATGGTAGTTATCTCTCTTATTTGATCTTCATATGAGAAACAAATGCTGACACTTGTCCTTTAGATCTTACTGCTTGTTTATGAGTTCCCTAATGTCTTTCCTATTGATCTCCTAGGTGTTCCCCATGATCAAGACATCAATTTTGCTATTGATTTGGAGTCGGACACTAAGCTCATTTTTATTCATATGTATTGTGTGGCTCTAGCTGAGTTAACAAAATTGACATAGTAGATTTAGGAATTTCATGATAAAGGGTTCATTATACCGAGTGTATAATCATAGGTTCTACTGCTTTATTCATGAAGAAGAAAGATAGATTGATAAGGATGTACATCAGTTATAGGCCGCTGAATAGGGTTACCATTAAGAATAACTATCTCCTTACCAAGATAAATGATTCATTTTACCAGTTGAGGGTGCATTGATATTTTCTAAGATTGAAGGTCAGCTTACTATCAGTTAAGGATTAGGGTTTAGATGTCCCTAAGATATATTTTAGGACCCTTTATGGTCACCACTAGTTTTTGTGCTGTCATTTGGGCTGACTAATGGACGAAAACATTCATGGAGTTGATGACTAGGGCAGCATTATCTTGATTCTTTTGTTATTATCTTTATTGATGACATCTTGGTCGACTCGAGGAGTGAGGTAGACCATATTCAACACTTAAGGATTATACTCCAGTGGTTGGACTATGCTTACTTCCTATATAGAGATTCACATTTTTATTGGTGTGGTTGGTTATGACCAAAGATTTATTATGGGGTTTTCTTCTATTGTATCTTCATTGAATAGATTGACCCAGAAAAATGTTGTATTTCAGTAGTCATACGAGTGTGAGGAGAGTTTCAAAAGTCTTAAGGCCTTATTGAATTCATCCATAATCCTAACATTGTGTATTTAGGGTGAGCCTTTCATTGTGTATGATATTGCTTTTAGAGTCAATTTGGGTGGAGTGTTGATGTAGAAGGCTAAGGTTATCGCCTATGCTCCTAAGGAGTTGAATACCAATGGAACAACTATCATACCCATGATCTTGAGTTGGCAATTTATGTTTTCATGTTGAAGTTATGGATCCACTACTTATATGCAGTTAATTATGAGGTATTTACATATCACATAAGTATTGAGTACATATTAAGTTAGAGGATTTAAATTTGAGACAGTGACGGTGGATTGAGTTCCTAAAGGATTATAATATGATTATCCAATACAACTAGGTAAGCTAATATGGTAGCTAATGCTTTGTGTAGGAAGTCAGCTAGTATGGATAGTCTTGTTTTAGTACGAGTGGAGGTGTGACCATTAGCTAGGGAGATACAGAGTTTGGAGAATAATTTGGTTTTCTAGAAATTTTTAAATAATTATGGTATCCTATATTTTATTGAGTCTAGTTCTTCCCTTATGTATCATATTAAATTAAAAAAAGTTAAAAGATGTAAAGATACGCTTTATTAGAGATAAAGTGTTGAAGGAAGAGGAAAAGGAGGGATTTCTTAACTCGGAGGGTGACTTTAAGATTGATAACAGGATATGCATGCCTAAGGTAGGTGACTTGACTAGATTGATCATGAGAGAGACACATAGTTCAAGGTATACCATCCATCCTGGAGAAGAAAATATGTACCATCATATGAGCCAACACTACTAGTGGAGTGGCATGAAGAGAGATATAGTTGAGTTATTTTTTAGGTGTACGAACTATTAGAGAGTTAAGTTTGAGCATTAGAGTTCTGGTGGAGTGTCTTATAGGATTCCCTTCCATCTTAGAACTGGGTGTGGATTACCATGGACTATATAGTAGGAGATGTAGATCTCCCATTTGTTGGTTTGATGCATTTGAGGTGAGATCCCTTGATAAAGATATATTTTGTGATGCTATGGAGAATATTTGAGTCGTTCAAATCCGATTATCAATAGCCCATTACAAACAAAAGAGTTATGTAGATAGGAAGTTTTGAGCCTTAGATTTTATGTAGGGCAATCGTGCTATGCTAAAGTTGTCACCCATGAAGTGTAATTAGGTTTGGGAAGAAGGGCAAGCTCATCCCTAGGTTTATTGGTCTACTTGAGATTCTGAAATATGTTTGGGAGAAGGCTTATGAGTTAGCTTTGCCACCTAATTTGTTAATGGTGCATCCTACCTTTCATGCTTCAATGCTTCAATAGCACATTCCCGATGATTCTCATGTGATCCACTATGAGTATGTAACTTTGGATTCTTACTTGACCTATGAGAAGGAGCATGTGGCTATTTTAGATAGGCAGTTCAGAAAGTTGAGGATAAAGGAAATCTCTTCAATAAAAGTTCAGTGGAAGCATTGCCCAATTTTTTTAGGCTACATGGGATATTGAGTCTGATATGCTTGCCAAATATCCACAACTTTTCAAGGCTTTAGTTACTTTCTATGCCCTTATGTTGAAGGATGAACATGGTTTTAGTGTTGAATGGTATAATGACCCAAAAGGTGATTTTTTGACTTTAGCATAAATTTCCATTTTACTCTTCCCAAGAGTTGGCCCGAGGCATATTTGTTCAATTTATCATATTGGTTTTGAAATTGGAGCTAAAACTTGGAAAATTTTCATTTTTAGAAGTCTTTAAGTTGAAAAAGTTGACATTAGTCAATATTTAGAGTTTGGAGTCTCAAAAGGCAATCCCATAAGCTCTAAAATAAGGAAATTGGTTTAAAAAGACCTTTGTTTTCAATTTTAGTATTTTTTTTATTAATCGTAGTTGTTTGATGGGATAAAGTGAAGTCTTAAAGAAAAATTTTGACTTTGATCAATATTTGATAATCGATCGCTCGTTTGAATTTTGTACATTCCGTTTGACTTGGGATGTAAGTTTTTCTCTAGGAAAAGGTTTGAATTATTTTTTGAAAGTTCCGAGTGAAGTTTGACCCTTTTTGTTAAAGTTTCTATTTTTAGTAACCATGATGGGTATCCAGTCAAGGAGACCTCAAATTTACATTTTGATGGTTCCATAAAGTCTGAAACATCAAACTTAGTAAGTTATAAAATATGGTTTGTATGTATGGGATTACGAATGAATCCTGAGGTTCCAATCACTAGCCTTTATTGAATTTTGTTGTTAACTTTTAGTTTCTGATGCAGGTGAGTTCACTCATTAGGATCGCGTAATTAAGAATTGTGATTGCATAAGTGATTTTTGTTACCCATCACAATCACATAGAAACTTCCTTTATCTCCTCGCAATAGTGTGGCTTTTCATCACGATCGCGCAGAGAATTTCAATCCCAATACTAGGCTACTCGTCACGATCGCATGAGTAAGCATCATGATCGTAAAGAGTACCTTTATGCAGTGAGTTGAGTCTTAAATCATTGTTTTCAAACTCATTTCCTATTTTTACCAATTTTTACCTAGTGAGCTCACTTGAGATATTCTCAAGAATATTTTTTAGGGAAATCGAGATGGTAAGTTTCTAAAACATTAAATCTTCGACTATCCACTAATTATTCCTCGATTTTAACATCAAAAATTTATCATTCAAGGTATAAATTTTTTATTTTTATTTTTTGAGAAAAAACCTTTATATTGTATTTTTGAATTTTAGAGGTCAATTACTATTCCATTTTTTATGAAATTTCATATTTCTAATCCTTAAAACATGGTAAATATTATTCTCAACAAAAAATTCAAAACTTCCCTTGACCCTCGATTTTTGCTTTTTGAGGAAGATTTGGGACCCAATTTTGAAAATATCAATATAGGAATAAAATTTTATATTTTCCTATTCTTAGCTCAGATTTGATTAAATTTTGAAGAATTAGAGGCTCGGCACAAGAGAAAGGCACATGCTTGAATGGATTTCTTTATCTAAGGCAAGTGGAGGCTTGAATTTATTAGAAAGGGTTGTAGGTTCTTTGTATGCATTGTTTACTTGTAATTTAGAGTAATAAGGACTATCTAGAGGTGTACGTATAGGTGAAGTGATGAGTATTCACTCGAATACTAAAGCCGAGCATGTAGGATTAAAACAAAGAAATAAAATAACATTAATTACTTGAATTACTTATGCTCTATTGAGTTGACTTATTATATGTCTTTGTGATACCGGGATGGGGTTTTATGCATTTGTTTGATATTGATTGATGAGTATGCCAATGTGTGAGCCTTACTAACATAATTTGATATAGTAATCGATAGTTCAGTCTCTTGGGAGCTTGCTTATTTATTAACTTTTGTTATGTCATATTTCTTATTAATTATGGTGATATAATTGTTGTTGAACCTTGGGATTTGATTTGGTTATGTAATTATTGATGATATGAAAGCAAAGGTTGGTATCTGTACCAGCATTGTAATGATCTGAGAATATTAGTGATATGAAAGTTAGGTCCAAGTTCTGTATAGACATTAATATGATATGAAAACATTAATGATATGAAATCAAGGCAGAGGTCCATACCGATATTTCGATGATGTAGGAATACTGATGATGTAAAAGTAAGGGTGAGGTCCTTACCAATATTTCTATGATATTATGATTTGATAGGTGTCACTTTCTAGAATGAGTATTTGATTGGTAGTGGAATTCCTCCTAATTACAATAAATGAACAATAAAATCCATAGTTTGATGGAATTGAAGAGAGATAGGTCATATATATTATGAATGGATTACTATGGGCTATTCTTTTAGAACCCATCCTACAACTCTACTTCTTGGCAGCGTCGGGTGTACCCTTCCTATCCCGGGTAGAATTGGGTGTTGGGAACTAATATAGGTGTAAAGGAATCTTTCTTAAGGAGTGGGATATCCTTAAGAGTCATGGATTAACCCTTGAAGGCAGACCTACACTTGGAAAGACCAGCGATGGTTATTTCATGATGATGGATTTATTTATTAGATGATTCTTGTACCTTGGATTACCTATTTATAATCCTTCCCACAAGTCTATTTCTGGACAGCATCGGATGTGCCCTTCCTATCACCAATGGACTTGTATCTTGGGGACTAAGTAGAGTACTAAAGAAGGGTATAGATCGAGTATATTGATTCTTATTTACTGATAATGGGATGATTATGTATTAATTATAAAATTGTTCTGGACTTGTTATGAATTATCGTATTGATACTGGTCTAGTCATTTCAGAATCTTTCCTGCTAGTGAATTCTTGATAGCATCGTATGTACCCTTCCTATAACAGATGGACTTGTGTGTTAGGTACTTGTATGGACTTGTGAGTAGAGGTTCCATTACCATATACCATTCCCTTTAGATTCTTGTCCACTAGTCAATTATTTGATTGCATCACTTGTATCCTTCCTACCTCGGGCGGACTAGTGTATTAGGGATTGAGGTTAGTGATGATAGACTCCCTTCTTAAGCCTATTGTACAACTAGTAAGAATTTCCCATGAGTCGTGAGTTGACTTGATTAAGGAGGCCTACATTTGGTATAGGTTGAGGGTAAGTTGTAGACATTTACATGATTTTACTGTTGACATGAGATACCTACTGAGGTCATGCCGATAATTTATTATGATGATAGTCCGTAAGACTTGTATAAACATTACTCTATCCACTCCTTATTATTGTTGGTTCAGCTGAGTAGTTAGTTTTATTATTGTTATCCCCTATGCCCTGTATTGGTCATATAAACTGCTATCTAAGTTATTTTCTACAGCTTAGTGTTATAGGAGGCTCGTGGTCAGGTTGTTATGGTAGTGGTGCTCATCACTTCTTTGTTTTAGATCCAACCATGGATGTTTTCTTCGTATCTAGCATTTATTTTTGGTACTCACTCCCTTTCTTTTATACACTTGTGTAGCTTCTGAGCCTGGAGTAGATTGATTTTATCTTTCGGTTCATTCCTAAACCCTAAACCCTATTCTGGAATGCACCATGGACTTCCCCTATTCTATGTCCTTTTTTGTCTTATTTATATTTTGAAACATTTATACCATTACTGTATCAAAATTGTGTTTATCTACTTAGTTGCTTATATACTATAACTCTAGATTTTGTGAGGTTTACTAGTTGAATTTTGTTATATAGCTTCTTTTATTCTCACTGATTCAATAGTTTTGCATTTATCCTTTATCAAATATTATCAGCTTTACTTGTCTAGGTGGTTAGGATAGGTTTCATTATGCAAAAATTTTGTTCATGACAACCATAATCTTCTAAGTCATTCTATTGAGTAGAGCTACGATAGAAGAGAAACCTTGAACAAACTCTTATTGTACCCAGCCAATCCTATGAAATTTGAATATCAATTCTTGAAGTAGGCCTCTCCATACATAAACTTCTTGAATATTTCCAAATTGATGATGATACCTTCCTTGGACACTACATATCCTAAGAGTGAGACTGAACACTTTGAGAACTTTTTATATAGCTTTCATCCCAAAATCTATGTAGTCCTCAGATGTAAAACATGATTTGTCTCAACCTTGAAGTACACCAAGATGTCATTGATGAACATAATCACAAAAGAATTAAGATACAAGTGGAACATTAACCTTCAAAGTATTGTTGCGAGTTTAGTTAAACCAAAAGATATGACTAACAACTTATAATGTCCATCTCAGGTCCTAAGGGTTGTCTATGGGAAATTCATGCCTTAATCTTTAACTGATGGTAACCAAAACTCAAATCAATCTTATAAACAAGGTTGTACCTTGTAGCTACTAATAAAACCATCAATATACGAGAGAGGATACTTTTTCTCGATGGTCATATTATGCAACTTTCGATAATCTATACACATCCTCATAGATCAATGCTTCTTCTTAATAGACAACACTCGGGAACCCTAAGGAAAATTAGGCATGATTGAACCCGTTACTTAATAAATCCAACAATTGACTCATCAATTCCTTTAAAATTGTTTAAACTATTCGATGAGGAGGAATACAGATGGGATTAGTGATCGTCTCTAAGGTAACCAAAAGCAATGTATTTATATAGAAACATGCAAGAAAGATTTCAAGGAAAAAACTGAAAACTCCCTAGCAATAGGAGCTAACTCCAAGGAAGAAAATCCATACTAGAATCTCAAATAAAAGCCAATATGTTAGACACCCTTCTAGTATGCAAACCTCTAGTACTCCTTTAGTCAACCCTCAACATACTTGGAATTTCTAAAGTGACAATCTTGGCATTATAATAAAAGACTGCATGATATAGTGAAAGCCAATCCATGATCAAAATTACATTAAAATCCACTATCTCTAAAATGATAAATATTACCAAGTGTCTCAGCCTAATAAGGTAACAACACGAGACTGGTACACCCAATCCACCACTAAGGAATCATCCATGAGAGTCAAAACATAAATAGGTACGATCAGGGAATTACAAGTCAAGTCAAAATTTAGAAGCAAAGTATGCACACATGTATGGCCCTTAAGGTCATTTATGATAAATACACAGTGTCTTGCATCCTAGGGCATTTTGGTAGTTGGCCCAAGTCATTTATGACTTGATGGGACCGATAGTTCGGATCCCTGGCAACTCGGTCGAGAATTATCTCAAATTCTAT